>CANUEP010177215.1:0-18948 GCA_947857235.1 Jatropha podagrica | reverse complement strand
CAATAATTTATTACTTACTCTGTCATTGAAAATTTACATCTTGACTTTAATTAATTAACCACTCACATATAATCTAATTAACTCCACAAATATTAATTATGCTCAATATCATTATCGAGTCCAATTAAAATATTTTTTTTTTCTCCCTCGGGTGATACCATTCATGACTCGCCTAAATAATATCATTTTAAGATCTGAAATTTTGGGGCGTTACAATACCAACCTTCATTTTCAACACAGCCTAAAATGTTACTTCTAGTCAAACCAAGATATTTCAATTCTTTGAAGGGAAAAAAGAAAGAGGCATTCAGATACCAATCTTCGAATTTCTCATCATTCCAAAGATAGATTCCGATTACTCTGCTAGTAACGGAATCACACGTAACACCTCCCCATCGACAACAATTGAGATCATCACTCTGCCACTGCAGCATAGCCTTGCTGTTAGGATGATTAATGTAAGCTTTGAGGTTTAACAAAGCAATTCTGTCATCCTCGAAGCAACCATTACACCACCACTTTCCTTCCAATAATAAAACCATCATCATAATTGATATACACAGCTTCTTCAAAATCAAGTGATATTTCTATTACTGTACTTATATCAAATAAAAAATTGTAGAATAGTTATGATTTATTGTGTCTTTGCGTTGAAGTAAAAAGTCGATATACAAGTGTATATAATAGAAATGGTGGATGTAGAAATTTATGCTACAAATATCTATGGTTTGCAAAACACTACTTGTGGATCTGGGTCGGTAACAATAATCGATAGTGATAATTAAAACATATTATCATAACATCACTGATAATAAACTAACATCATTGTCACAACACTTATAAAGAACTAATAACATCCTTATAACGGTACATATAATGTTACCACTTAGTCAGATGTAATAACAACAATATAATAATGCATATAACTAGGTACTTTTCTCTTTTCTTCCTAATTTCCAGTTCATGTTGCAGCTTGTTGGTTTTTCGGATTAATCCAGGTATAAGTTGCTTCGATCTGTCGCACATGTCTGGATCAACCCAGTGGAAGAAATCACAACCTCCTCCGTTCTATAAGATTATGGATAGAGGGAAGAAAAAATTTAAGTGCAAAATATGATATTAAATGAATGTGTTTGCTTGTGTTTGATGTGCAACAAAAGTTTGTTATGAATATCAATGTGGAAATTGGAACTTCACAATTTACATGACAGACCTCGCACGACATGAATCTTCAACTCGAGTTGGTTGGAGTCCATGACGTCATCACCCTGCAAATCTCTCCACACCTGAAAAATTGCATTGTCATCCTAATACTTGTTCTGTGTTTGAAAGATCGGACACGCATGCCTTCATAATGGATTATATAGCATTAGGTATGTACATCTTGGGCCCACAAATAAAAGTTGATGGCCATGTCAAAAGTTTCTTATGTAATAGAGCTCATTTAATTACCGACATGTATAGAATTGGGCTGAGGCCCACTTGAATGTACAAAGCATTGACAAGGGTTGGTATAAGATGAATTGATGCGTTTACTTTTTTTCCCTCCGCTGTGAACTGCATTTCAACTGAAATAGCACTTGCACTTAATATCGAATTACATCTAGCGTTCGAGCTGGTTGCCATTTTTTCTAAGAGAGCTTTCCACCCGAACAGTTACGGTGCTTTTGGTGGTACTGTGTCCCCCACACCTCCATTGTGATAGAGAGAGGTGTGTTTGACTGTGCTTCTACAGACGTCACTCCATCACAGTTGCACATGAGTGCAGAGGAAATGAAAGATAGTTACTGTATACCTAGTTTCACTAACGTGCTAGTTTTCTGTCCAATTGCTGATTTGATGATCTACAAAATTGGTTCATCCCTTTGGAATATGGACTCCATTTGGAGTTCCATCAAGGATGATTCTATAGTTTTTTATGGGTTTGAAACGCTTTTTTCCAAAAAATGCAGGGTAGGTTTTGTGTTTTTTGTGATTTGCATTGCCTCGATTTTGGTAAATAAACCTTTTTCAAATCATTCCACACCTAAATATGTCTAGCTTAATGAAACAACAGTTGAGAGTGTGAGCAAAATTTGTATGCAATATTATAATGGATTGGCATTTGGCAGAAGAGTACATGGAGAGGCTATGGGGCTCCACACCAAGCATACAAGACACCGATGTGACACGAACTGCGCATAGTCTTCAGAATACGTGCACGGGTGCATCGTTGGGTTCGGCTCAATGCCCAACTATTTTGTGGCTATCTTCAACCCATACGAGGTAGCATTGAACTATGGTTAGAGGGCATTTAAGATTGAAAATTTTAATTTGTTTATTTTTTTATTAACCACAAAGGTTTGGGTTATTCTTTATATGTATGATTTTTGTAATTTAAGTTTTTAAATTTGGAAGTTAATTTTTGTAAGTTTGATGATATTTTTGCTCTTAACAAAATATTTCATGTCAAGAAATATTTTGTGATTCATTGACATTTTGTTTAATTTTTGGTCCATTAATTACAACTACGAATGAATCGCCTCAACTTAACTCATTACTTTATGGATGTGGTACAATAAATATTTAATTTGATTCAAATAGTATCCATGTTATTTGATGCAATACGTTTACATATTGTATCTCTATGCGCATTGTAAGTCATTAGATTACTGGTCATTCAACCTTGGGAGGTGGAAAACTTACATGTACATGTGTAATCATGGCCCTATGCTACACCCCATGACATGCCACTATGAGATATCAATTTCATAGATTGTATTCCACAATGAAAATTATAGACACACCAGCCTAGTGTCATTGAATCGTAATTACCATTGGAACATTAAACGTGTAGGGCAATGGATAGTTTTATTAAAATTGGTTAAATTAAGCAACTACTAACCAATGCACACGTGACATCATTATATTTATGCGGGGACTATAAATTTATGCCAGAATTATGACGAATAACATATAGTGCATTCATTTATAAAGACTTCAAATATTGCTATTTAAATTGAGATAAAATTCGATGTCTTTTTAAGTCCAATATTGATATGGATATAGTAGGTCGTTGCACCTTATAAATTTCTTATTGTTTTTTAGTATACAATTTTACGAGTGGTATATTTAATGAAATAAATATACGTACAGAAAATCAATTATAGTACGATTACTATGCGAGCATACTAAATCGTATAGTTAATGGATTTAAGTTGTTCTAAATTTTTTTTAAACATAACAGTCAACATTTTTTGAAACTGATGTTCACACCATACAGATACGGCCACAATATCCAAATTTTACTATGCTGTGAAAATAGTACTAACTTCAATAAAGCAGCACATATGTAGCAAATATATGCCTAAATTAAAAACAAATGACACCATTGACATGATTTTTATTGTAACCCTGTGAAACCATACTCAATAATACAGTTTGATAGAGCGGTGATTTGGCTTCAATTTGGTTATTTGACGTGATACACTCCAATTACTTCCTGCTTTCTCATATATGCAAATGCAAAGTAATGTCATATCATAGTATGACTAGTAAAGCAAGAATGTATCATCTAGGAACCTTTAATTGTAACACATGAAACCAACTCTGTCATAAACCAAATCAGAATGGTCATTAAATTGCAAATTTGCATTCAGTTTATTGCGTATGTATCATATCGATTTTTCTATGTTTCATGCTACTAGAAGATAAGCTATACATAAAACAGTAATGCAACATGTTTGCTGTGTCATGTTGTAGCAGCTCAGTGGTAACAAATTCATATCACAATTGCATGTCCTATTCTTCGCAAGTCACCCACCAGTAATGATAAAATCGTACAAATAAGAAAATAATATATATATATATATATATATATATATATATATATATATATATATATATATATATATATACACATATAATTGCAACTAACTACACATTTGGGAGTGGATGATCGTTTACTAATAAGTTGTAATATGTGTACTTTTGTGAGATGCATTTTGAAACATTGTGCATGTGAAGAGGAATAACCATTCAATAATAGTCAAAAGCCATCATTGCGTTTCTTGAAAATTAAAAAGTGGTCATATCATATGAGCATACCCTTGTCAGTGTTGGGGTGCGTGTGATGAACAAATCTTTTGTACTTAGAATAACAATTTTCATGGCTACAATATTGGCTTTCTGGAGAAGCCAAAAGACAATAAAGTCGGAATTGATGACACGACATCGCATGACTTGGAAGCCACGAAATTGGACAAAGTATGGGTATAGCTTTGGTAATTTTAGTCCATAAACCAATTTCAGATTGCTTTCATTCATGCATACGTGTGAGTATTAATGCATTTAGGGTGACAATTCTATTCACCCAAATGCAATGATTTCGTTATTCCAATCCGGTTACGAGAACAAAAAAAAAAACACACGAGAGTGTAGAATACATTATGAAAAAATATTCTAAAAAATGAGTCTAAACTATGTTAACTAAATTTAGTCAATATGTGTGTAATCCGGTTACGATTAGTAAAATTGGATAAAAAAGATCAAACTTAATACATCTAGTTGCTCCTTTTACATGAACAATTGGAGTCTTCTGTCAATTTCAAATTTAGTGTAATTAATTCTTACAGTTATGTAGTTTTGCTTTATAGTGGATTCATAATATCAAGTGTCGCGCATATATAATCCATTATTCGTGATAAACTGAAGGTCTAGCAAGTATTGAATTTTTAATATATTTTTTTAAGAATTCTCATTATAGTTTACATTTTTTGAACAAGAATTTTCATTACAATTAAACGTTATATATTTTGAAAAAGTTTATTATCGATGATAATAATAAGAAATGAATTTGAATAATGCTACTAAAATTAAATTTTTGAACATCATCATTATAATTACTACAAAGAAACTCAATTGATCTAACTCATTATATCTTTAAACTCATTGAATTGAGTTTCATTTAATTGTATCTCTCAAATTAAATCAGGCAATTATATGTTTGAATCCACTAGATTGAGTTGGATTACCCAAATTAAATCGGGGTAAAATGAGTCTTATGAAACTCTAGAAGCTATTACTTCCAATTAAAAAAGCATTAATCCCAACTGATTTGCTAATTTCAATTTACTTATTATGAATAATAACTTGGTGTAGCTTACTTTTTTTATGCTAAATTAGAATTTAATTTAATTTAATTGCAATGCATATTATGTAAAATCATTCCTACTAAAAAAGTGGAAACGTAAAAAGCTTTTCAGTTCATGAAGACAATCCTAAATTTGATAAACGTAATTAATTATTCAATAGCTATTAATTAATCACAATTAATAATTATTATTAATTGAACACAATATTGCACTTTCATGAAATCAAATGAGTCCTTAATTAATTCAATTAATAGAATATTATTATTATATTCGTTCCATAATACCTGTCACATTTAAAAAAATAATTTGTTCTAAAATACTAGTTACATTTGAAGTTTCAGCAATAAATTTCTTTTCCCATATTTACTCTTTATATAATGACAAGTAAGTATCACTTCAATTTAATGATTTTCTTAGAAAATTAAGGATAATGTTATCAATTTGTTCAATAATTTAGATAGATTTAATAGTTTTCTTGAGGGACGTAAAATTTCAAATGCGATAAATATCATAAAACAAATATAGTAATTATTTAACTCTTGTAAAACATTTCGAATTTGCAATTAATAATTAGGAGATACATAAATTAAAAGATAAAATAAAATAATTATTTAATTCTTTTAAAAAATTATAATATAAAATATATAATGATGCTCAATAACTCCATTTTAGTTTTATATATTAATTTGAATGGAAAAATTTTAAAATTTTAGATTTTGAAATTTAAAATTTAATTTTTAAATAGTTATATCGTTTAATTAATTACTAACATTTTTCCCCTTGTCGCATTTGTTTTTCATCTAATCGATTTCTCTTTTCTTATTTTTGAAAAATGCTAAGTTATTATTAAACAGTGCTTTAATTTTACAGTTGACCTTAATATGTGCATTTACGTATATGAATCCATTCATAATGTCTGGAAATAGAACCGAAAATGTAAAATCTATAGACTGCTAGCAATTAATAATTTTGTTATACGACAGAGGTATGAAATGTTGGGTAATATAGTTAAAGTATGAAAAAATATTTTCTAATTTGGATAAATATTATGATTTTCTTCTCTTGTGTCATATTGCCGAATAAGAGCCACGTGTTCAACCTATGTGGTGATAATTAAGTTAAATTTATGTAATAATAAAATCAAAATATTGAAATAAATTAGAATTTCACTCCATAGTATTTGGAATTTAACATTGAATATTGTACTGCGTTTTTTTCCTTGTAATTTAAAACGTTAAAATTGAACTTCGGTATGCCGCATATTTGGGGGAAAAACCATTGAATTAAAAACATATTATGGAACGAAATAGGGACCACCTAAAAAATGAACATTGGTCCATCAATGTTAGAGTAGGTCACACAACATCATGTAGTAGTAATGCTATGTAATTACGCATGTGCCCATTATCCTACACAAGACACCACTTTCAAGGCTATGTCAAATGTAATTTCATGTCAGTTTGAATATTTGACTAAAGATGTAATTGGCAGGTGCGGTAATATATAACCCACCAAACACCATTTCTGCAACCGTATATAAAGGTAGTGGATAAAACAAACTTGTTAGTGTTCCTTTCACAAACCAAGTGTTTGGTAATTTCAAAACGGCATCTGGTAAATTCTTTGAGATATGATTTTTTTTTTTTCATACAATTTCTGTGATCGTTGACTAATAGACAACACAAGGACGTTTGGATTTTTGTGACTGTGGCCGACTTTTTGTTCATTACCCTCTTTGATAAGTGTCTGTGGTGGGAGATGAACAGTCTCATAAAGTGGCCATTTTTTGTTTTTCAAGCACTTTATCACATCTTTTTTTTTTTTTTTTGTCATTGTCTTGTTTGGCAATGATATGTTTGTCTTCCATCTAGCATATCTCCCTTGTGTGACCGATACAAATCAGTGATGACCCCTGCCCACTCGATGTTATCGTTTTTCATCGATAGGATCTGGGTCGAGGAATGCAAATTAATTGCTTCTTTTCAACTTATTTTTCATTTTCCCATGCCTGGTTTTATTGCTGTGGGTTTTCCTAATTGCGGAGTGAAGTCCAGATCTGCATCTTTCGAATGGCATAGATTTCGAGAACCATCACTCAGACATATAATATTTGTGATCTATTTTGGTTTTTTGGTTTTTGGGTGGAATCATGATATTTCATTTTTCCAAAAAATCCAACTAGATGTTCTTTGCTTCATCTGTTGCGCGAAAAATGTCCCCTTTTTTAACAGTTTGCTTCCCGTCTTCTAATAACAAAATTTCTTTTAACTGAAATGGCACGTGCGAAGTTGAGTTTGTCAGTTTCATTGCGACAGGGAGATCATAAACGGGAGATGAACAGTGCGATAATGGTGGTGTTTGAGTTTGATTGCATTTTTTCCCCATCTTCTATCCAACAAATATCCCGCTTGTAACACACATTGAAAAAAAAAAGCCATAACCTCAAACCCACTTGCTGTTACCGTTTTTCGGCCGTACGATCGGGGACGAGGGATTCAAGATAATTTTTTTTTGTTCTCTTTCTTCTCCACTCTCATTTGTTTGGTTTCGTTCCACTACATTTTAGTAATTATGGTATGATGTCAACATTTGCGTCTCGGACAATACATATATTTTTGAACCCATGGCATACCCATATAATCTATTTGGTCATTTTTTGGGACATTCAGTTGTTGGTGCTTTATTTGCTTTTTGTTGTTCAAAACATATTATTAGTTGTTGTTTGCTTGATCTGGTGTGCGACAATGGACTGTGCGTTGATTACCTTGACTCTTCTCCTGCGTTTGAGAAATTGTCTTCTACGTTAAGTTGCCATGTGCGAAGTTGAAGTTTTGTGTTTCATTGCGAAAGACAGAGACAAAACGCGATGTGCTAATAATGTGTTTAATTAGCGTTAATATGTGCGAATGCAATTGAGTTTTCAGTTACATTACCCGTAGATGATATTTGTTTTTATTTATTGTGTAAACGTTATATGGACTACTGTATTCAACTACTTTCGAAGAATAACATTCTATATGAAGGCTTTCAAATTTTTTTTTTGAATATATTCTCTCAGAAGCGAGGTACATCAATAATGAACGGGCGGTCTTGCATAGTAGTGGTCACCAATGTGGCGATTGCGGAAGGTCGCTTGGTAATTCTCTGTATTGTACATGACGTATTATGCACACTGTTTCCATATGAGGGATGTTGTAATTCGTTCCTTGACTGCTCATGTTTGGATGATTTCTATTTTCACGTTGCTAAAATGATACATTACATCATTTCGCTTGCGCATATAGAATAGTGTACGAGCGATACTTTCAGTCTGGATGTGTCAGTGTCTATCTATTCCATCTTTTTTTTTGTTTTTATTTATTTCCAAAAACAAACTGCATGCTTTATAACACATAGTTTGGTAATGAGTTGTATTTTATCTGGGCTATTGATCAAGGAATTTTACTCAATGTGGGTTTCTGGTTATGTCAACATTGGGGTAGAATTGCACGAGTAGATAAAAGGGCTATTATGATGGGGTGTTTTGTGACGCATATTATCTCTTATTTGAATGCGTGGAACCCAGCTAGACCTATTTATGATATTGTTGGAGGTGGGAAGGGGACTAAGCTCGACTTAGATGTGATGTTATATATGAAACTGATTGAGAGAATAGGAGATACATATCGTGTTGTGGGAACCTAGGAAGAGAAGGTTGATCCTGATATTAGAGAGGCTGTAGGAGATCCAACTAGAGTTGAAGAGGATTTACCTCCAGGTTTTGAAACATTTACTGGAGGTGGAACTTCTGGAGCAGGTACCTCTTTTCAGCAACCATCCAATATGTCTAATGAGGAATTTCTTGCGCGTATAATATCTAGAATGGACATGATGGATGCTCGATTCTAAAGGATGGAAACTGTAATCTCTGATAGGTTCTTGTCAATCGAAATAATGCATGGAGGACTTGAATCACATCTGGACACGATGCAAAATCAATACCAAGGGATCAACAGTCAACTCCAAACGTTGATTCAATTGTTGCAGCAACCTCCTCCACCTGCTCCTCCTACAAATTGAGGCCTTGTTTAAACACTCTCGATCCATTTATTTTTAGTACTTTTTGTTGTGTTGCTTTTGGATTATGTTTTTACAAGTTATGTTTTAGTTGTGTTTCAGTTTCAATTATTAGCTTTTTTAATGCTACTAATTGTCTTTTGTTTAGTTTCTATCTCTTTTTCAGCTTCTAACCATTGCATTCTATTTCATCTTACATCTTCCATTGTATTCCTCAACACAATGGTGGTAAGAGGTTATTAAACCATCTTTCTCTCATAATTCTTGCATTATGTATTCAAGCATGACTTTAAAAATATTGGATTATAATTGTTTTCACGGTGGGGACAATCTACTAGATTCTGCTAGATTAAGTTGGGGAAGGAAAGTTTTTGCTATTTTATTAATTAGATTAATTTGGTTGGAAAAATTATAAGCAAAATTAAAAATTATCATAATTTAATAACTTGTTATAAATGTAGTTATTTTTCTATTATAGTATGTTTTAGTTTAAATTCAAACTTTTTAACTTAATAATATTTGTTGTGTGTGTTTATAAGATGTAAGCACCCATTGGTTAAATTATTATGATATATATATATCTGTGTGTGTGTGTGTGTGTGTGTTTTGATCAAATTTAATATACTGTCGCATTCCTATACCAATAAATTGAAAATTCTTTTGAAACAAAACTTTTAATGTGCTGACAGTAGAAAGAGATAATTTATGCATTCTTTATTAAACTATATGTTTTAACCTTAACCACAGTAGTTTAATTATAACTGTTGGAACCAATATGAAGACTATAACCTAATATTTTTCTTGTTACCCATAATTTAATTGTCATGTTCTATTTAGTAATGGAAATGGAGACATATACAAAGAATGGAATAAAACGGTGTTTTCATGACAAAGTTACATCAAATACCATCCATAATCCGCAACAAATCAACCCTACTGACCCTTGAGACTTGAGTCATTGGTGTTTGGGTTGGCGTCTCATACTATTGGTAATTTGAGGCCTGTGATTGCTCAAGTTCATATAAATTCCCGTCGAGTGTTTCTTCAACATCACTCTGCATTCAAATGAAATGGAATTATTACCGAGTGACAAAATGGAATTATTACCGCATGACAAAATGGAATGTTACACAAAAAAAAAAAAAAGAAAATTGATAGAATTCCTAACAACCACCCAATGAATAAAGAAGCATCATTCTTCACCTAACCAAATAGTAAAAGACAATTTTTTTGGGCAACTATAACCAAATAGTGATGGCCCCCCAAAAAAAAAAAAAAGCCCAAGTTTCACTGGCACTCAGGGAAGCGATCATTATGCCTTCGGATGTGTAAATCTTTTTTTTTTTGTCCAACACTCAAACAGTATAATGTTAAATTATAAACATAAAAGTAACATAACTTACCGCTGCAATAATGGGTATATTACAATCATTACTAACTTCATCTATTCTTATCTTCCATTGCTTCTTTGGTGCAGACGTCTTCTGCCCATTCTTCTTCTTCAATTCCATTCTGGAACGATTTCGTTGGGATTTGGGTCTGCCTCTATGTTTCGATACATTGGGATCTGTATAAATAATTGAATCCCTATGATCATTTACTCTTTGGTTGGGCACTCAAGTATGGTGTTATTCGTTGGTCGGGTCTTCTCCCTCGTCGCCCGGTTTGCTTTCTCATCCCAATTTTAAACCTTCTGCACCATACTACGCACTTCACTCAATACACAAGAATATATGGAATCATTTCCACTTCTAATGCCTTCATCTTTCTGGCTTCTTCTGAGAATTGCATGCCATATATGTATGAATTTATTTTGTTGTGTCGTCGTTTCACATCTTTTCTCCATCAATTTAGGATATATCTTCCTGGTAATTCCTCCACATCATGTTTAGCAATCATAGATAATGCATGCGAGCATAATATACATTTCGACTCAAACAACAAACAACTACACCTCACATCAACATTACTACTATCGTAGGAAACGTCATAGCAGACACGCTTCCAATATCCCTTATCAGTATAAACCTTACAATCAACAGAATAAGTGTGCACAGGAGAATTAGATTTTACAAGATACGGGCAATAATATATCATCTTCCGAAATTCCTTCTGAACCTTCGCATACATTCCATGGGTATAACACTCTTGGAACTATTTCTCAATGGCACACTGACTGAAAACTGGAATGCTGGTGTTCATTGAATCAAAATCAACTTGCGTCTCTTTCTCTATTTTATCAATCAAGGCCAATTCATATTGGTAAATAAATTGCTTCAATGTGCTCCTCGAATGTATGTATCCATCAAAATAAGAATTCATGCTTTCACTTCTTTGAGTTGATGACATCCCACCCCAAAACTTCCTCCTTACATAAATAGGGACCCATTTCTCCTTCCCTTCGTATAGATCGATAAGCCAAGAATGGTCAAATAGTTAAAAAGTTTCTAACATTGATGCCCACCCTATCTCAAACTCATCAATCGAACAATTATCATAAATCAATTGCATGAAATAATCCTTCATGTCATCATATTGTTTGAATTTCTTAATTTTTTTTGGAAATTTTGACATGATATGCCACAGGCACCATCGATGCCTAGCATTAGGAAAAACAATGCTAATTGCCTTCGCAATGCTTGGACACTGATCGATAATAATGGTGGGTGGAGGAACATCCCTCATGCATCGCAACCATTGCCTGAAAACCCATATAAGACTTGAAACTTTCTCATTACAAATCAATGCACACCCTAATAAAATTGACTGCCCATGATGGTTGATACCAACAAATGGTGCAAATGGCATTTCATACTATTCACTAAATAAGTTGTCTAAAGATATGACATCCCCAAATTCTTCATATGCAGCTTGACAACGTGCATTTGCCTAAAAAATATTTTTCATTCGACCATCCTTATCTGCTGTAATCTCATACATAAATTTTCTATCCCTAATTTGCATTCGTTTGAATAGTTGATGTACTGATTCAGCATCACCCTTTCATAGATTCAACTTTCGTACCTTGTGTAAGTGGTTTCGACAATCTCACCCGGTCCATTTCATTGCCTCATATCCTGCTGCCTCTGCAACGAGAGTTCGAAAAGTCTTACATGGTCAAATGCCGGAATTGTCATTCACCTCTAACCTCCTTTTCACGTGAGGCAGTACTTCATGATGCTGGTGCATAAATCTTGATTAACTAGAGGTCATTTCATGATTATGCTCCATTATCACTTTATTGATTCTCCACCTTCCTTTGGTTTGTGCGAATGCATAGACTCTTGCTTTACAATTGATTCTTCTAGATGGCCTTTCCCTCAATCCGGACCTGCTATTAGTCCCAACTTTTCGTCCATGGTGGCACGCAATGGTGTAGAATTGTTGAACCCCATTAGCATCTTCTTTACCGGATACCTTGTTCACACTAAACCCCTTGCTTTTTGCATATAGTTGGTAGAAATCATACAGCTTAACCAATGAGGAGAAAGACATCCCAACCTTTGGTTCATTTTCCAATTCACCAATGTTGTTAAGACTACTGTCCGGGTTTTGTATTTCTATATTTCTTCTTTCATCCCCAGTACCAATCACCTCTTCTACTATACTATATTCGTCCATCTCCAATCTGTTAAGTAAGGTCAACCAAAACCAATAAACATGTCTACAGTCAACAACCATTCAAGCCCTTTCTTTTTGTCTTAAGAGACAGAAAATTGCACTACATTAGCTTCTACTGACATTCTTCAAAACTATAGAATGCATACTTAAGAGTTACAAATAAAATCTTGCATCATAGATGGTAATTGATTTTAGGACAACAGTCACCAATCACATTGTACACACACTTTCACATTCACACATGTTCTACATATTAATACGATCGTTTCTATGCAAATACCTGCAAACGAGTTCTCCTGTCTCTTCCACCTGCGTGGAATGCTCGCTTATCTTTCCCCAACTAAATGTACAATCAAAACACACAATAACAACTTTCGCACTCTGCATCCATTTATTTGTTTCTTCAATTTTCAATTCCCGTATACCCTTAGCATTTTATGCATCTTCCACATTCTTGCTTCTATTGTCCATTCACAGAGACTTTGTGTTTGATTCTTTCCCAATTCTAGACTGCATTTTCGTTCACCTCCTATTGTTTTATGAAAATTCCTTTTTTTTTTTTTAACAAGATTTCTACGAAAGTTTCTTTCATTCTTGGGAAAAGACAAATCTTGTGCGGCACTCTTTCCTTTCTACAATTATAATTACTAAATTCCGTTTTTATCCCTGCCTACCAATCAACTTATTACATATACTACCCTTCTACTAATACATCAACTTCTAACTACATTTCCTGCAACCTAGCCCACTGTAGCATTTTATTATTACCCGTGAGGTGGAACAGTCCGTTCCACCTATCACTGCTCATGATTTTATTACATGTTATCTAGTGGTTATAAATTACAACTGTTTCTGTTATGAGATCTAACAACTTGATTTGTATTAGGCTTGTGGTTAACTTTGGCCTAATTATGTAACAACTGGTTCAGTTGTTAACCATTTTTTTGTATCTTTTGCATTTAATATATATGCATTTAAAAACTAATCTAATTTTGTGATTTGTCATGCTTATAATTATTTTGATACATGCACTATAGAGTAAGATTCTCTAATTAAGCTACATAAAAGTTTTTTCATTAATTCATTAGACTTCAGATTACCAAAATAAAATTATAAATTACATAAGCCATATAATGTTTACAATATTTATGGTGTATTCGACAAAATTAATTGTTTTGATAATTATTAGTTATTTTAATAGTGTCAAGCTGTTAGCTGATTGAGTGGCTTTCCAAAAAATACTAAAAATTAAACGTTACATGAGTTAACTTTGTATAAAATGCTACTTTAATCTCTAAAAGCTAGTTCAAACATTATATTATCGAATACTATAAAGAACAGCAGTTAGCATTTTGACTAAAAACTACTTAAAAGGTGTTCACGGATAAAGCCTTAATGTTTTTATCATAAACATGAACAAATGAAGCAATTAGATACAAAGAACTTGTTGGAGTCAAAGAAAAATATTTTCCTAGTAAAAAGAAAATGACTTTTCATTTTGAAGATAGAAAAATATTTTATGGGTATTAACAAACTTATTATAACTTTATAAATGCATATTTTTTTAATTTATTAATTATCGGTAGTCACCACTGGGCATGACCACGGTTCGATTTTAAATCGAAATTAAACCAAAACCGAACCGGTCAAAACTAGAACCATAGTCAATAGTTCAAGGTTCCAAATCATAATAAAATTCGGCGGTTTAAGGTTCAGTTGCGGTTTCTTATATTTGAAAATTAAAACCAGAAATCAGCAGTTCTGGTTTGAAACTGTTAAAAAAAAAGAAAATATCACACTTCACACATGATTGTTAATTATTAAATCAGTCTTATGTTTATCATTAAAAACAGTAACTTTTACCATCATCTAAAAATTTATTAATATAAATTATAAATTATAAATTATAAATTGAAAAAGAGAAAAAAAATTATTCCTCATATAAATATTTTTAATTCAAATCTTATACGATATAGACATGAATGCATCATTAATGAGAACATCTAGTGACAACAATGATTAATATAAATGAGTTATGTCATTTTTTTTCTTAAATAATATAAGCGAATTGTATGAATTGTGATTCCTTTATATTCTAATTGAAAGAACATGAAGTCAATAATTTGAAATATAAATATAAATTGAGTATAAGTCTATTTTCAACATGTCTCTTAATTTAAATTTATAAATATTAAATACTAGTAAAGAATTTTAAATTTATATTTTGTGTAGTTATAATTTTTTATTAAATTTTGAAACTATTAATTTACTTTTTTAATTTTTAATTTAATAATATTATTTATTATTAATTTTCTTATTTAGCTAAAAAAATGAAAAAGGTTAAAAAAATAATTTAAATTTGGTTTCAAACCTAAACCGAACCAGAATCGGCGGTGTTAAAACTATCTTTAAAACCATTTAAAAGAGGTTCGATTCCAGTTCTACCTTTTTTGGAACTGAAACCGACGGTTCTGGAAATCTGGTTATGCGTAGCCACCACCACCAGTTACCGTTCACAAATAGTCACTACTATCGGCCACCAGCGACTTTCATAATTGACCATTTTTTTCATATTTAACAATAAAATTTTAAAATACAAAATTTCTATTATTATACTCCCTCTATTCTCTTTATTTAGAGAAAACAGAAAAAACTCTTAAATTAAGAAAATTAGTTAAATTAAATATTTTTTTAAAATGTCCTTCATTATCATTAATTATAGGACCAATCGCTAACACAAAAGGCAGTCCCATGAAGTGTATTTGTTGCCTACTTGCATCATTTGACTGTCACTTCCAACCTTCTTTATTAACTCTATTGACTTTATTAGAACGGGGATCTCACATAATAGTTGCACAAAAATGAAAAAAAAATGTCGTTTAAGAATTTTTTTTGAACTTATTCACTAAAGGCAAGAAATTTCCAAAATTTTTGGCGAAAATAAAGGAGAAAAAACTAACTTGTTTAAGCTTGTTTAAGAATTTTGACTCTAACTTGTTTAAGCTTGAATAATTTTTCAATTCAAATTTAAAATTAAAAGCAAATTTTGGTTTCTCTAAATTTAAATTCCGTTTCATTTAAAATTTTGACTCTAACTTATTTAAACTTGAATAATTTTTCAATTCAAATTTAAAATTAAAAGCAAGTTTTGGTTTCTCTAAATTTAAATGAAATTCAGAAAGTAGTGTCTAAATGCAATACATTACGGCCAAAATGAGATAGAATTTGAGTTTTCATTTCAAAACTCTTAACAAGATTTAATTTAAAACTGGGTACTAAAATTCAAGTTTTAGTATAAGTTTGAAGGCAAAATTTTTTAAAAAGCGCATAGTCTAGCAAAATGTGTGACTTCATATTTTGAAAATTGCACAATTAATAATAATAAGACTACAAAGTGGCTTACAGAAGAGTATAACCATTATAAGGATTTTAAAAAGTACACAACTAAGACTAATAAGACCATAAAATGTCTTACAAAAGTGCACAACTAGTGAATGAAAGGGCCTTAAAGTGACTCACAAAACTTTACAACTGTTAAGTAAGATAGAGAAATAAATTGAAAAAGTGCAAAAGTACTAAAAACGTGGCCACAAAATAATTTACAAAAGTACACAACTAATAATTAAAAGGCCACTAAGATAGAGAAACAAAAACAATTGAAACAGAAGTTTATAACTATTAACTAACATAGAGAAACAAATACAATTGAAAAAATGCACGAATACTAAAAATAATAGGCCACTAAGTGGTTTACAACAGATTACAATCATTATCAGGATTTGAGAAGTGCACAAGTACTAAAAGTCCACATTAACCTATTTATTATTATCATTCTTACCTAGATCAATATTAATAGCAGCAAGTGTGTCCTCTAGAATTTTTCCTATTAGGTCAGCTATCTTATCACTTGCAAAAAGATCTTGAAATTCAATAAAATTTCCTTTTGACCATGGATCTTGTGTAGGAGATTGAGTCTTATCTGAGTCTACGAGTGCTTGATAATCACTACTTGCGGGTGCATCTTTACTTTTTTTGCCACTTTTTCTCCAATAGGTGTTCCAAGAATCTCATAATACTGACCCGTTTCTTGTTGAATTGTCTCAAATCAACAACAGAAGATTGCAGCTCTTCAGGTTGTGCACTATTTTTCTATGTTTGCTCATTGTTTTTATCTATTTTTTCACCAATGTGGCCAAAAGAGTAGTAACTGCATCCAATTTCTTCAGAATCTCAACATTATAGTCTGCAATTGAAGGCACTCTACTAGCCCTTTAACATACTATTTTTCAGTGTCTTTTTTAGTGTCAGTAATAGTGATTTATCGGTCTGTGAATAGTACCATCGGTCTGAGACATGGTATTATTTTGGCCTGAAAAAATTACTACATGTGTCTAGTATGTTAATTAATATTTTTGGAGCATGTTTACATGATTTAGATGGTAGAGAATATTTCGTGAATATTTTTGGAGAATTGCGGCAACTAGTGAATATTATTTTTTATTGTGGTATATTAAGGAATAAATGGTGAATTATTTTTGGAAAGTTAATTTAATTAATTTGTGGAGTTAAATAATATTTAGAAATGAATTATTTGAGAAATATTTAGAGCCATTGGATGAGATTACCTAAGACTTGATCTTGGCCATTGATTTAGCATAAAATGAGAAGCAAAGTTTGACTTTGCTACTTCAATCACCAACACTTTCTCTCTACTCCTTCTTCCTCCACGCCAACTTATTCTTCCTTCTTCCTCCATTTTTCTTTCATTATCCTATCTCCAAATACCACTAAACCACATAATAAAATCATAGGATTTTGATTAAATCTTAAGAATTAAGTAGTAGAAGCTTGAATTTGGAGTTTATAAGCTTTGGTTTTGGAGTTGCCATTAAAGGAGGTAAGTTGTAACTTTTGGGTTTGGTGATTTATTAAGTCTAATTCTAGGATTAGCCATTTAATTCATGCATTAAGCCATGCTCTTTTCTTTTCTAGTGTTAATTTTGATTTTAATGAGCTCTTTTCCTACTTTGAAGAGATTGGTGAACCCTCCACCAAAGGCAAGGAGAAAGCCCAAGGATAGAGTTTTTAAGCTTGTTCAAGCTTGAAAAAGAGGTTAGTGCAATAATATTCTAGTTTCCCTTTCATTCTCTTAAGTTTTAAATTTTAGGTTTTTGATGAATGTTGATGTTAGAGGTGTACTTAGGGTGGACTGAAAGTCATTTTCAACCCTCTTAAAATTTTCATTTGCTTCTTACTTCTTCATGAAAGTCATAGCTCTATTTCTCAGCTTTCCAAAACACCCTCTTATGTTCAATTCCAATACCTGTAGCTCAACTTATGATTTAAATACCAAAACTGATTCTGTTATGGCGTCTCACTTGTATATCCGAATTGAATGTCCCTTTTGGCCACTAAAATGACAAGATAATATCTTATGTTCTTCATAACAATTGTAGTTCTACTTCTTAGCTTTCTAAATCATCCTCTTTTGTCTAATTTGAATACTTATAGCTCAACTTATGATTTTTATACCAAAACTGGCTGTGCTAAATTGTATTGGATTGTTGGTCCGTGTTCTTGGGTTTCTTTCACCCTCTTAGAAAATGATCTGGACTATGGTCCCTTCATGAAATTTGTAGAATTTTGTCTTATATTTCTATGGAATTAAGTTTCACTCAATTTAAAGTCCTATAACTTCAGTTATACCCTGAGAACACAACAAAGGTCAGGTTTATGGAATTAATTTGGAAAGAAACCATTTCCCCTTCATTCTCCATGGTTGGCCGAACCCTGTTTTGGTGAAGGACACCATGCTTTTTGTGATTTCTATGCTTGATTTAAACTTTAATAAGGTTGTTATTAAGTAATTTGTTGGTGGTTAAGATTTCTCTTTTGACTTTTTGTGTTTAAACATTTTAGTAAGACTTAAAGAAGGTTTTTAAAGTATTAAAAGAGTTTTATGGTTACTTGTTTGAGAAATGGATTTAATGATTTGAAAGAGTGATTTTAAGTTGATAATTAGTACTTTTAATGGAGGCATTATGAAAGAAAGGTTTTTGCTTGAAACATGAATTGATTTTGTTGGATTTTACAAGTTGTAAGTTAAGTGATTTTGAAATAATAAGTGTTAATTTTAAAA
>CANUEP010177200.1:0-40149 GCA_947857235.1 Jatropha podagrica | reverse complement strand
ATCGGTCGGGAGGGGTGTTTTGTAACTCAAAATATTGCTCAGATCTTGCAATCCAGCCGAATGGGTCAGTTCCGGTGAAAATGGGCATTTCGAGTCTTTGAATGTAGTTATGGGTTGAAGATGATGAGTGTGGTTGAAGGTCTGGGGTGGTGAGTGGGGAACGGGAATTGTTGGTAGCAGATTGGTCTTGGTTTTGTGGGTTGGATGGTGAAGGAGGAGGATGTGTCTCAGATGAAGAAGCAGGGGATTTACCTGTGAGAAGAAGGTGCGTAAGCTCTTGGAGACCTTGTTGAAGCTCCGAAAGCTGGCGAGAATGATCAAGTCTGATAGAAGCAATAGAGTCTTCAATGGAGGCTACGTTCTTCTCTAGAGTTTCCACCCTTTGATCCATTCTGGTCTTGGGCATTCAGAAAAAAAAAAAAAAATCCAAAGCAGGTCGGACCAAATGATAGAGATTAGAACGCAAGAACAGTAGGAGAAACAGAATTGATTGATGGGCAGATTTTGTAATAATAATATTAAATGAAGAAAGTTGAAGATAACAATGGAGAGAGACAAAAATGACTGTAAACAGCTCCCAGGACTTGAGCCCAAAGCAGATACTCTGCTCAATACAACAAAAGAGAATAAAAAATGATGCCTTTACATGATTACTGCTAACATATATATAGAATCATTCCTAACAAACATGTTGAGCTGTCTCAATCCCTTCCTTGCTGCACACCGCTCCCCTTTGTTGCTGATTTATTCCTTCTATAATAAACCAAAAACGGTTTTGCACTTGATGACGTGGCATTCCTATCAGTCAGGATAGGATAGCTCATGCTCATGTAGTAATCCACTTTCTTTTTCCCTTCTTAAAATATCTTATCCAAAGCGTGAAGCTGAAACAAAGTGCTTAGCAGCAGATAATGACTGATCTAGTAATTAGGCTGAAATAAGTTGACCAAACCTTTGTTTTTTTGTCTTAGAAAGAAATTCTATTTTTCTCCTGCTAATTTTAATTTCTTCATTGCAGATAAAGCCTTTGGTTGGTCCAACAAAAGCTGTTATGAATGTTCATGTTACTACTTTCAAATGGCATGAGTTCTTTCCACGTGGTATGGTCAACGTGAAGATGATAACATCACATATAATGATATAATGTTATATATTATTTGTCAGAAGGTTATTTGATTTATTTATTGTTTCTTTGCAGCAAGGAACAATATCGGAGTTGTGATTGCACTCTGGGCTCCAATTATTCTTGTATGGGTTAATCTTTATCATCAATAAATTCATCTTTATTTTCATTTGAACCAAATACTGCATGGTTCTAACCTATTCACTCCTTTTAGGTATATTTCATGGATACTCAGATTTGGTATGCTATATTTTCCACTTTATTTGGAGGTATTTATGGTGCATTCAGACGCCTCGGAGAGGTTAGGAATAATTTTCTTTTGTCTGCATATAATAGTCCCTGTAATCACATCTATTTTCTGCCTTTCCGGTGCTTACATTTTCCTGATGCATTTGAAATGCTAACAACCTCTTATAACTAAGGTGGCGTGTCGTAAAACTGAAAATTGAGCTTCAGTTATTTTCAGGCTGAATAATTTAAGAATCTTGGTGCTGAATATAACGGCTACAGTGCATATGGCAAAATCTTACGGACTTACACTATGTTTTGAAACATGTTAGGGAGGAATGAGAATATAGAATGGAAAATAAGAATATTGTAGAGCTAAGATTGTGTATCACAAAACTGAAAACTGAGCTCCAGGTATTTAAGAGCTCAATAATTTTGGTGCTGAACACAAGGGCAATTGTCAGTGTGATGGAGTTACACTATGGTTGCACAGCATGAAATGAAGGAAGGAAAATGTAGAATGGAAAATAAGGAGGGAAAATATTCAGAGGGTGAGAATTATTTTTCCTTTTGTCTGGATATTAGGGAAGGAAGCAAGATGGAAGTAGTTCTATAAATAGCATAATTTCTATTTACATGTTTCACTTTCAAATAAAATAAATTTTTTAAAAATGTAATTTAAATAATTTCCTTCCAATTTGTCCAAGTTTTGGAGAAAGTGAATAATGGGTCTCCCATATCTTTTCCCCAGTTAGTCACCTTTTCATTGAAAGTTCTGTTATTTTCATCTGTTACTTTCTTTCCTCCATTTTCTCCCTTCCGAAATATAGTGTTAGAGCTTGCAGGAACAAAAGTTTATGGTGTAAAAGCAGCCATGTCATGCAGAAAGCTGCACATAAAATTATGAGTTCAAATGCTCCCTCTAATACCCGAAGTTAGCCAGACTGCATCTGTTATTTCCTTTTTGGTGCTGAAGATAGTCAATGAATGTCAAATGTAGTTGCTTTTGGAATTTAATCCTTCCAAACCCTGTCCATGGAGGTAGTGTCTGTGCTTCAGGAGCTTTAGCAGGGAGCCTTAAAGTGTTCTCTGTACGATTGGAGGCATTACTATTTTAATTGTTTTCTTATATTCCTCTCGGTCAATTCGCTAGGGGGATAGTTTACCTTTGTTGTTACAATCTGCTTTTTATGTGACTGAAATTTCAGCAGTTTGTTATACCTAGAACCGGAGAAGAACATTACAAAGACCCAAAAGATATCCTGTGACTTGAAGCTGGTCTATGGAATCATGTGATTTGAAGCTGGTCTATGGAATCATCTTTGGAACTGTATAATAAAGACTTCCAAAAGATCCATGTATGATCCTCTGAAAAAAATGACCCCTGTAGTTAGATGATGGGCATTCTCAAGCATGGCTCTTGAGTGTCATCTTACCTTAACATTAAAAGTGAAATAAACTTGTCTTACATACCGATGCTGGTGCACAATGTACAGTGCAGTAGCAAAGGGAGGCTTCATGTGTCAAAATATTTTCTCCCGTTTTAACTATAACTATCCATAAGGGTAATTTGTTCATTAAAGTCTCATTGGAGTTAATTTTTTGTAAATATATGATATTGCTGCTGCATTTTGGCCATTCTGTATCAAGCTCGGAGGACGCCTTTCATGAATGCTCATTATCTAAAGCATTACTTTCCATTTATTTGATTTCTGGTATGGATAACTCGAGATTTCAAAAAGAATTCAATTGCCTTTCTTTTGGTTCTAATTTCTTCTATGCATTCCAGATTCGGACATTGGGAATGCTTAGATCTCGTTTCCAATCATTGCCTGGTGCTTTCAATGCCTGTTTAATTCCAGAGGAGAAGAGTGAGCCAAAGAAGAAAGGGTTGAAGGCCACCTTGTCTCGCAATTTTGCTGAGGTTAGATTTCAATGTCATATAAACACATTTATATTTGCACACATGCGATGTACTACCCATTCACCAAACACATGCACGCCTAGATGCATATGAGAGTGAGCCAAGGAATAAAGGCTTTAAGGTTCCCATGTCTCACAATTTTGCCAAGGTTAGACTTCAGTGCTATAGATACATTTCTGTGCACGTGAACATCTAACTACAAGTCCACCCAGAAGCGCAACCCAAGCATGCACGGACACACAAAGAACATGCATGCATTTGCACATACATATATAGCTGCATGGTTCAAATTGTTGATGTTGCATGTTGGTGATTTGTTAGAAAACATCACTGCCTGAACCTGTGTATCCGCCATTATGTAGGTACCATCTAATAAAAATAAAGAGGCTCTGAGATTTGCTCAATTGTGGAACAAAATTATCAGTAGCTTTAGAGAGGAAGATCTAATAAGCAATAGGTAAGGTTCTTGTTTTAATGTACTCTTTGAATTTTTTTTTGGGCTATGCTTATATGGCCTGGATGTCTCCTACTTTCAGGGAAATGGACTTGTTGCTTGTTCCATATTGGGCTGACCGTGATTTGGAACTCATACAGTGGCCTCCGTTTTTGCTCGCTAGCAAGGTGTTTTTCTTTTTATCTTTTTTTATTTTTTGTAGTTAATATAACCTGGATGTCAAGATAGTATTCTGTCTATATATCCTTTCAGATCCCAATTGCCTTAGACATGGCCAAGGACAGTAATGGTAAAGATAAAGAGCTGAAAAAGAGAATTGCAGCTGACAACTACATGTCTTGTGCTGTTCGTGAATGTTATGCTTCATTTAAGAACATTATCAAGTTCTTGGTTCAAGGGGACCGTGAGAAACCGTGAGTTCTTTCCTGATGTACATATTATAGATGAAGACTCAAGTGAATATATTGTTTTAAGTTCTTCCTAAGCTACAGTTTCTTGAAATAAGGCTTCAGGTGGTTGTTAATTGAAGATTTTTTAAGGAAAGTAGTTTATTGTTGTTATTCACACTATCTGTATACAATTTTATTATATATATACACAAAGAATGATTCTAACATGGTTATAATCTAAATAGGAAACAAATCTAAACTAGGAAAGATAATATTCTACAAATCTCTACAGTAATTCTACCACGCAATTGATGTGTCTTTATGTTTTCTTGATGGCATTTTTCAGAGTGATCAATACCTTATTCAATGAGGTTGACAAACATATAGAGGAAGGTACACTGATAAGTGAATGCAAGATGAGCGCTCTTCCTAGCCTCAATGACCACTTTGTGAAGCTTATCAAATATTTGGTAATACCTAACATAATTTTTATGTTAACATTTAAATTGAACTAGGAACGATGAGAAACTTTAATCCTTGTTTTTGATTTTTGCAGTTGGATAACAAACAGGAGGACAGGGATCAAGTTATAATTCTATTCCAAGACATGCTGGAGGTTGTGCAAAGAGACATACTGGAGGATAATGTATTGAGGTGCAAAATCATGATGTAATCATTTTATGGAGCATCTGAGTCCTAGTTTGTTTCTAAATTTTTTCCCTTTCAACAGTTTGGATTCATTACATGGTGGATCTGGACACGAGCATATGGTTTCCTCGGACTATCAGTTGTTTGCATCTCACGGGGCTATCAAGTTTCCTATTGATCCTGTAACAGAAGCATGGAAAGAGAAGGTGTGCTTCCATGGTAGTAGTTAGCAAAGATATATATCATTATGAATGCTTATGCAGGTCTGGCAATGCGTATAGATGAATATATTTGTTTATGAATCTCTCATTTTGTGCTACTTGTATTTACAGATCAAGCGGCTTTACCTTTTGCTTACAACAAAAGAATCTGCCATGGATGTACCATCGAACTTAGAAGCAAGGAGACGCATTTCTTTCTTTTCGAATTCATTGTTTATGGACATGCCTGCTGCTCCTAAAGTTCGCAATATGCTTTCTTTCTCGTAAGCTTCCTGTATACTCATGCTTCTCAAGTAGACAGAAACAAAAGGGAAATCATGTCTCAACCCTCTAGTATGCATGGTATCACAGAACAACCTCACATTTATTTCACCTTGGACATTCCATTGTAGACAATCTGAATTCTTTGCAATTCAAAGGTTTCTCCTATGGTCGAAAGGATGAAACTTTTGGGCATTTATGTATTTGAAATACACAGTCCCTTGTTACTTTGTAGCTATAGGCAGAAGATATAGTATTTTATCATACCCTACTTATTGAACTCCACAGGAAGATTAATAACATATCTATGCAGATAAGCCAAACTTGTCCCTAGTCAAAAACTTGTGAAAGAGTTCTGATCATGTTATCTTAGCTGCAACAGTTCATTTTCCTACTGTTAAAGTCCATGAGCCCTTATAGATTTGGGGCTATGAGTTTGTGAGTGTTGGAACCCACTTGCACAAAATCAATTAGTTTATGCTAGGTCCGTTAATCATTCAATTATAAGTCATTTAGTTTTTTTTATTATTATTTAATGTGGAATTTATCTCCCAGCACACCACCTCAAGTGCAACTAGGCTGGCTTTAACTTAACCCAACATCGACAAGCCAGTTGACAGATACTATCACATAGACTAACTGGCATATATCCATTAGTTTCAGTCCTTCAAGGCTTGAATATGGGTAGGTTCAGCCTGGTTGGGCATGAGGCTCTAATACCACGTTAAAGTCATGGTCCCATACATGCTTTGGCTTGTAAGTGAGCATTGGAATCCACTTGCATACAACCAATTGGCTTATGCTAGGTCTATCCCTTATGCCAATAAGGCCTTTAGTCATTTTATTATTATGTAATGTGGGATTCATCTCCTAACACCTACAATGGTTTCATGCTACATTATTACGTTTATTCTGATTTGGTTGCTTTGTGCCAAGATCAATTGTAACAAGTAACATAATTGATAAAATGTAGTAGAAATTATAGATAGGTAGAACACTTGGTTGCTTTCCATCTCTAATTTATGGTTTGATGTTCAACTATATAAACTAAAGCATTTCTCATATGATCATTTATCTTGTAGTGTTTTAACTCCTTACTACACGGAAGAGGTACTATTTTCTTTGCGAGATTTGGAAGTGCCAAATGAAGATGGTGTTTCAATCATCTTTTACTTGCAAAAGATCTTTCCAGGTTTATTTCCGTTTTATTACTATTCTGTATAAAGTCTGATGTTTATGTTTTCGGTATTGATTGTATGGTTATGCACAGATGAATGGACCAACTTTCGTGAGCGCGTAAATTGCACTGAAGAAGAACTCAAATTAACAGATGAATTTGAAGAAGAACTTCGTCTTTGGGCATCATACAGGGGCCAAACTTTAACCAGAACTGGTAGTTTTTTTGTTTTTTTGTTTTTTTTCTTGGCCTGGTTCCCTGTTCTTGATCTCTATCTTTCTCTCCTCTTTGAGGCGGGGTTAGGGCACATATTTCTCTTCCTATTTACTAAAAATGGTATTACATATGCCAGTGAGAGGTATGATGTATTTTCGGAAGGCTTTGGAGCTTCAGGCTTTCCTTGATATGGCCAAGCATGAAGGTAAACAATATGTCTCTTAGAATCCGTAGGATATTTATTTGGTGTTTTGTGTTTGCAGTAATATAATGCTCTCTTTTTTATGTAAAAGTTAGTTTTTTAACATGGTCATTATGCTTGCTTAGATTTGATGGAGGGCTATAAAGCCATAGAATTGAATACAGAGGATGAGTCAAAGGGGGAAAGGTCGTTGTTGACACAATGTCAAGCTGTAGCTGATATGAAATTCACATATGTGGTGTCATGCCAGCAGTATGGGATTCACAAGCGGTCTGGTGATCCTCGAGCACAGGACATTTTGAGGCTTATGACAACGTATGTTCTGGTTACTTTTTGTTTGAATTGCTATTTGTACAATTTTTATTCCCTGGATATGTTTTCCAATTTGCAGATATCCATCACTCCGCGTGGCATATATTGATGAGGTTGAAGTAACTAGCCAAGACAAATCCAAGAAAAATGACCAAAAAGTTTACTATTCTGCTCTTGTGAAGGCTGCCTCTCCCAAGTCCATTGATTCTTCAGAGCCAGTACAAAATTTGGATGAGGTAAATCCAACTAGATCAAGATCTGCATTTATTGGATTTTGCACTATAGCAAGCTATCAAGGATTTACTGTCTTCTATCATAAATTATTTTAAGAAAGGCTTTTCATACTACTTATTAGGGTTGTAAATGTGTCAAGCTGCTTGAGGCTGCTTGAAAGATGGTTGTTCAAGCCCAACTTTGATAAGCTTAACAGGTTGAGCTCGAGCCTGCTTATCAAACTTAGTTTTGAAATGAGGCTCGCAAGCCGCAGTATTGAACTAATTAGCCTGTAAATGAGCTCTAGTCTAAGTTCGAGTTGAGCTTGTAAATGAGTCTCAATTTTTTTTTTTTTTTTGAACTGCAAGTTGTAAACAAGTTGAGGTTTAGCTCATTCACAACTCAAACGAGCTGAGGTTGAGCTTGTTTACAACTCAAACGAGCTGAGGCCAAGCCGGACTCAAGCTTTTCAAACTCAAGTTGAGCTCAAGAATACCTTTAACATTCTGAACTTGAGATCATGAGATCTTGGCTTGGTTCGTTTACAGCTGTGCCATTAATTTTTGCAGTGGCTTGCAATTGAGCATTGATTTCATTGCAGTTGGTTTGAATACTTCAACTTGCAAGAATTAATTTAGCTGTCAGGAACAATAGACATTGATTGTTGATTTTCATAGACTCGAGGGAACATGCCATGGGGAGCCTCATGCACTACTGATACCCTTGATTATATTGTGGAGAACATGATGTAAAGGGAGGAGTGAAAGCACATTGTTCTTTCCTTTTTTTGCATTTAGTCTATTCTGTCTTGATATGATTTCATGCTGTTGATTTTTTGTGTAATGAGAGAGCTTTTATTACTTCTTTCATACCAATGAGATACAATTCACTCTTATTTATAGATGTAGGCTATTTCCAAAATCCCTAAGCTACCCCTTACCCTAAACTATTCTACTCATACATACAACAATATATCACAACACATGCCTTAACCTTTTTTAATAGCTGTGCCAAAGTCAAACTAATTATATATAATTAAGCATGCACGAGTCCACATGTATTGCTGGCATGGTTGTAACTAACGGCTGTTTATGAATGGGATTTTTACCCATTTTTACATTTTTTTTGGTTTCTGTTTGATTGTTTTACCAATCATCTGGAAATGGTATACAAAATATGAAAACTGGCTATTTATTTTATAAATTGTTCCTTTAGGAATTTTATAAATTGTTCCTTTAGGTTATTATTCACTTAACATCTTGCATATGTTATTAAACTCGTTTGTTGTTTCAAACCTATATTTTATTAAATGGTTGTGCATTTTGTTGATTTGAGTGATTTTGATAATTGCTTTTAAAAATTTATGGTACTAGTGGCTGATATGGATTGGTTCGGTTTGATTAAGGCTGATTTTGTAACATAGTTTCTGCTTCTGCTACTGCTCCCATCTTGACAGTTTCCATTTCTTCTACTGTTTCACCTTTTTTTTTATTTAAAACCAACTACCAGATTGTATTGGAGTTTTTATTCTTCATTTTTGCACTTGAATGGTTGATTTTAGGGAAAACTAATGTGGATAGTGGAGGGATTTATGAGCTTGAATCCTTTTGTAGTTTCCCTTCATATTCAGTGCATTGTAGCTTCCTCATTGTGGAACCATTCATCTTGTTCTTTATTATTGAATTGACTGGCACCATTCTGTTCTGTCCCTGTTTACTTTTTTTGCATCTAACATATGATCATTTCCTGGTTAATGGTTTTTTTCCCCCTTCTCTGTTCAGGTTATTTACCGAATCAAACTTCCAGGACCAGCCATCCTGGGTGAGGGAAAACCTGAAAATCAAAATCATGCTATTATCTTCACACGCGGTGAAGGCTTGCAAACAATAGATATGAACCAGGTAAATTATTCTTCTTTTAATCGGCGATGAACCAGGTGATGGAGATGGTTATATTTAAGTAAGCACCACCTTGACTGAAGCAAATTATTGGTTCTGTGGTATTATTTCGGTAGGATAACTACATGGAAGAGGCCTTAAAAATGAGGAATTTGCTTGAAGAATTTCTTAAAAGGCATGATGGTGTGAGGCATCCTACTATACTTGGACTTAGGGAGCATATCTTTACAGGAAGGTAATGTATTGATTTTGACGTGTGCTACTCTCTTGCAGTGGTGGATATTTTGAACTAGTGATTTTTCCTTTGTTGGTGCAGTGTTTCATCTCTTGCATGGTTTATGTCAAATCAGGAGACCAGTTTTGTGACTATAGGTCAAAGACTGTTGGCCAATCCACTGAAGTAAGTTTTCATGGCTCAGTAAATTTAGCTACTAAATATTTTCCCCTTGCTTTTTCTTGCCCTCCGAAAGTTTAGGAGAACAAAATGAAATGCGGAACTTAGAATTTCAGTTTGTTATGTGGTAAGGAAAAGGAAGATAGCTAATTACTACATATTACATATTCATTGACAATAATTAATGAAAATAGTGTAAATGCAGATTGCATAAGTTTTGATGTGCAAAATGTTTTATACTGCAGGTTTTCTCTTATTTGATAATCCATATGCTTCCATTTCTTCTTAACGCATTTATTTTCTCTTGCCCGACTTAACCTTTTGCGCAGACGTTTCCGTTTTATTATTTTTTTTTTATTTTTTTCTTTATCTTTATCTTTATTGTCCTAAACTTTTACTATACCATTTTTTTATTTAGGGTTCGGTTCCATTATGGCCATCCAGATGTGTTTGATAGGCTTTTTCACCTCACTAGAGGGGGTGTCAGTAAAGCATCTAAGGTTATCAATTTGAGTGAAGACATATTTGCTGGTTTGTAATAGTATAGAGCTTCTTTCTTTGGCTTTTTTACATGATATTTGATTCTGCCAGGTAACATCCTTCGACTTATATCAATTGTAGGTTTCAATTCTACACTTCGTGAAGGCAATGTTACTCATCATGAATACATACAAGTTGGAAAGGGAAGGGATGTGGGACTCAACCAGATTTCTATGTTTGAGGCCAAAATTGCTAATGGAAATGGTGAACAGACTCTGAGTCGTGACATATACCGGCTTGGACACCGTTTTGACTTTTTCCGTATGCTGTCTTGCTACTTCACCACAGTTGGCTTCTACTTCAGTACTCTGGTATGCTGAGGAATTCTGTTCATTTATCATAGGATTTTAGAACTAGGTACTAATGCTGAGATTTTTAGCATTATCTTCTCCTTTTCCTTTCAGATAACTGTCCTCACTGTGTATGTGTTCCTCTATGGCCGCCTTTATCTTGTTCTCAGTGGACTTGAGGAAGGTTTAATTAATCAGAAAGCACTTCGAGATAACAAGCCTCTTCAGGTGGCTCTTGCTTCTCAGTCCTTTGTTCAAATTGGATTTTTGATGGCCTTGCCTATGCTGATGGAAATTGGTTTGGAAAGGGGTTTCCGGACTGCGCTAAGTGAATTTGTATTAATGCAATTGCAATTGGCACCGGTATTTTTCACATTTTCTCTTGGAACCAAGACACACTACTATGGAAGGACTTTGCTTCATGGAGGTGCAAAATACAGGCCTACAGGTCGAGGATTTGTGGTTTTCCATGCCAAGTTTGCTGAAAACTATAGGCTTTATTCCCGTAGTCACTTTGTCAAGGGTATTGAGATGATGATTTTGCTTGTTGTGTATCAGATCTTTGGTCAGCCTTATAGAAGTGCTGTTGCCTATGTTTTGATCACTATATCCATGTGGTTTATGGTTGGAACTTGGCTTTTTGCTCCCTTCCTATTTAATCCTTCTGGTTTTGAGTGGCAAAAGATTGTTGATGATTGGACTGATTGGAACAAATGGATCAGTAACTTTGGGGGTATAGGTGTACCACCGGAAAAAAGTTGGGAATCATGGTGGGAAGAGGAACAAGAGCATCTCCGTCATTCTGGAAAACGCGGAATTGTGGCTGAGATATTGTTATCTTTACGATTTTTTATCTATCAATATGGGCTAGTATATCACTTAAAGATTACAAAGAATACCCAAAGTTTTCTGGTATATCATCTTCAGAAGATATGTTACCCTATTGTCATTTCAACTTTTATTTCTCATCAGTGATGGAAGAAAAAAAATCAATATAATCTTGTTTCCGTTTGTCATAGGTCTATGGAGTATCATGGCTGGTCATCTTCCTGATATTGTTTGTCATGAAGGTAAGGATCTGATTTTTAAATCATAATGTATTCTCAGTGAATATTTTGTGTGGCACATCTTATGGTTTTTCAATTTGTCTAAGTTAGTAATATATTTGGAAGCCATTGGCCAGTATTTTACTTTCGAGTTTTCTACAGTTCATGAGTAAGTTTGTGTGCATTATAGCTGCATGTAAGCTCTTTTGAAATTCATTCTCTTGACTAGGCTATTGATGGGCTTGAAAGACGCTGTCACATTGAAATAAATCTCCATATGAAGAAAAATTGAAGATAAAAATTATTGTCCACGAGAAAACTTGCGTCTGTCTGTGTAGTGTCATTTTTAAGGTTTAGCTAATACCACACAAGATAATGATTTTTTTTTCTTTTATATTTTTATTCCCCTGAAAACTTTAATCTTTAATTTGCTAAAATGCGCTTGTACACATGCCTGTTTTGATTTGATGCAATACACCTGTTTTTCTTGTGCAGACTGTATCTGTTGGAAGGCGAAGGTTCAGCGCAAACTTCCAGCTTGTCTTCCGTCTAATCAAGGGAATGATATTCCTTGCTTTCGTTTCTGTCCTGGTTACTTTAATGGCATTGCTTCACATGACAGTTCAGGACATTGTTGTGTGCATTCTTGCTTTCATGCCAACTGGATGGGGGATGCTTTTGGTAAGTGAATTTAATTGAATTATTGGAATAATTTTGATAGATAAATTTTCGTGATTCCTGTTGCTGATCTTGTTTTAGTAAAACAAAGTTGTTTTTCCAATGGTGTTTGGTTTTCTTCTGAAAAACAGAAAAGTGCCTTAAACCAAATGAATAGAATTCTTGTAAAATGCTGCTTGTTTAAATTTGTCATTAGGCTTTTCAAAGATGGGAATTGGGAAAAGATTGAATTGAAAGGTTCAAATTCTAGGCATAATGAGTTTCCCAGTTCATCTAATGAGAAATAATGTTCATTTCACCTTCATTTCACCACCTTGTCATCACCTTCTACCTATTGTTCTTAATGGTGATTTCCTTCATTTTGTGTTCCGTTCCATTTTATAGATTGCACAAGCTTGTAAGCCTGTCGTTCAACGTGCTGGTTTTTGGGGATCAGTTCGGACACTGGCACGTGGTTATGAGATTGTTATGGGCTTGCTTTTGTTCACTCCCGTTGCCTTCCTCGCCTGGTTTCCATTTGTGTCTGAGTTCCAGACTCGTATGCTTTTCAACCAAGCATTTAGCAGAGGTCTGCAAATTTCACGTATTCTTGGCGGGCAAAGGAAGGATCGCTCTTCTCGCCACAAGGAGTAACCTTTCTGACGGCAAATGTAGTATATATATGCATATTTATATTTATATGCTGATGAACAGACTTTTGAAAGTCTTGTCCATTTCTACTGTTACCTTCTGTTGTAATTATTAGCAGTATATCGTGGATGAGGTAAGAAGCACATTTTTAGGTAACTGGAATTGGTCAAGTCTCAACTTTTTAATTGTGTTCTATTAACTTGTGAACGAATCATTTTGTAAGCTAATCATCAATTCATGATAATTTAATTAAAATGCCAAATGCTAGTTGATGGGTTAGAAAACATGGAATTAGATTTCAATTTATTGTTAATCTGAGGTTTGAGAGAGAAATCCATAATACTCGAACAAGAAATGAAACCTTAATGTGTGCTATTAAGCTTTGTTTGGATGGGGTGAGTAGGTCTGTGACAGGCAATATTAGAACTTATAGAGGTATCACTTTATGATCTCTTATTTTAATTTTGTAGTTTAGAACTGTCTCATCTTTAATATTTGTAACATAAAAGTAAGTGACCACAACAGAAGCGATGTCAAACAAACAATTGATGTGTCTAGCAATGATGTGTCAAAAAGAGAATTTTCTTTCCCCTCGTCTAAAATAATGTTTTCTTTCTTATACAACTCTTCTCACAATTATGTGTCAAAAAGATATTTTTCTCCATTTAAAATAATGTTTTCTTTCTTATGCAACTTCTCTCCTCACAAAAATATCTTGAGTAGAGAAATTTTTATGGGCTTATTTTCCTCCGCAGTTGCTCAACTCTTATTAGTGTCACATTAAACACTTAAATTGATTTATTTAATTTGCGGCAACTAAAAGACAACTCAATGATGCAAAACTTAAATTATATTAAATTAGAAGGTTATGTTTTTCATAGGAGTTTAACACTGATTACAAACGTTTTTCGTTGAAATATTGAAATAGAAAATTTTAGAAAATTCAAATCCTAAATTTATAATTAAGCTTTTAGTTTTCAATTGAGTGAATTATATCATTGGTATATAAACTTTTTAATTTTCACCATTTTAGTGTTTGGGCTAAGATAATTTTCATCGAGTGTCTAACAATATAAAAAAATTTCAATTTAGTGCATTTTGCCTATGTGGTATGCAAGAGTAGCCATTTGTTTCGAAATGGATCCTAACATTTGTCATATTATCTAATAATGTGTCATTGAGCTTTTGTCACACTTTACTTTATAGTAAGATATGGTATATTGCTCGTAATATGCTTATGGAAACATTATAACTTTAATGTTTAAACTTTTAAATTTTTTCTATTTTAGAGTCTGAACGGAAAATACTATCAATTGGATTCTTAAGCTTTTTATTTTTGCAATTTGATGTCTCCGGCAAACTTTCATATCCGGAAATATAATTGGACAATTGTAGGATTCAATTTTAATGAGCTGGCACTTACGTGGATTAAATTTCACTATGCCTCATGTCACGTCACCTCCATGTCAACAATATTACTTCTCAATTCCCCCATTTACCCCTTGTTTAATGCATCCACACCTACCCCAATCCACCCAATGTTAACAAAAAAGAAAAGAAAAATTGAGACAGTTACTCTTTTACAACTTTCATCAAATATATACCGGCAAGTAACTTAAGAATGAAATTATTGGTTACTATTCAACATCATTTAACTACATTACAAGCTACCAGTACATGTGGGTCTCCTAAAATCAATATATATTCTATTCTATTTGAAACACAATATTAGACCCACAATGTAATTGAAACAAAAAGAAAAAAACGAGTTGAACCCCAAACACCTTTTCTATTCATTTCAATACAACAACTATCAGATAAATGATGAGTCACAACCACAACATCTTCACGCATTTTTGACTTCTCCTTAACTCTATTTCCATCTTCTTCTTTCTCTTTAATAGTCCAGGTATAATGCTCTTAGATCGTAGTTTAGATCGACAGTAGTTTCAAGTCTAGCAAGAAGAGTTTGGATAATTAATAATGAGAAGGAGAAGAGCAGTAGTTTCATGTCTAAAAGAAATGCTCAGATCTATATAAGAAATGCATCAAACACAATATCGAGGAGAGGAGAAGAGTTTGGATGCAGCAATCGACAATGACGTTTCAATTTTTTTTCTTCTTTTTTCTTTTCTTTCTTGTTAACGTTGGTAGGTTGGCTAGGTGTGGGTGCATTAAATGAGGGGTAAATGGAAAAATTGAAAAGTAATATTGCTGATATGGTGGTGATGTGGCGTGAGGCGTGGCGAAATTTAATCCACGTAAGCACCAGCTCATTAAAATTGAATCCTACAATTGCCCATCTGTATTTCCGGACATAAAAGTTTGCCGAAGACACCAAATTGTAAAAAATAAAAAGTTTAAGAACCCGATTAATAATGTTTTTCTTTTAGACATCAAAATAGAAAAAAATTAAAAGTTCAGACACTAAAATTATAATTTTCCTTATGCTTATTAAACACTTGTTTTTACATAAGATAAAAACAAATTATAATGGACTCAACTTTAATATTTAAAATGCATATATTGTGATAATAATAATTCTACAACTATTTTGATATTTTAGATATCATTAAACTCATGCTTGATAAAACCTTAAACTAAATAAATTCCCTTTATACAAAAGATATAAAAGTCCCATCATTTAAAACGTCTTAAAGAAAAGTCCATTATAAATAACACATATACATATTTTAATATATTGTGAAACCATTGCCCATAAACCCATTAGAAAGAGGATCACACAGTGGATTAGTCCTTTAAAATCCTTATTAAAACAATAAATTAGTTTTAAAGACAATTAACCATTCATGTGCTTTTTAATATATATCAGTAATTGTAAACTTATTTAACTTTTAATCGCATTAATCTACTCAATATATATATATATATATATATATATACTAATGTCCATATTATACAAAAATTTCAATAAAGTTTTTTTATAAGGTAATAGTGTAGGCACTCAATTTTTACTCACAAAAGACTTGATGATGATATCCTTAATTGCCAAAAGTAAGGTTGAAACATCTGATGAATTTGATTTCGGACCAATGATCTGAGCTTGGAAAATGTAACATATAGTGCCTTATTCATATTCACAATAAAACAAGACCTAGTAAAATATCCTGGGTCTGTCTGAGACGCGTCTTAGTGCTATATGACAGTCTGTGTGTCACCCAGACCAATTTTATAAAAATTAGATCAGTTCGCCAATGGGACCCATAGTGGCTTTTATGGGATTGATTTGTGGAGTTGACCAGTGATCTTTAAAGCAATCCATTAATGGTGACTTTTCTCATGGTGAAATGAGTTTGGTACGTCTGATTGATTTGATCCTTGAACTAATAATTTTAGTTTAAGAAAACAGATCTATCGAGTTGTTTTCACGTTTTCAAGGTTCGTATCGAAACGGGGTTCAAAAATGCATTCCAGGTTCACTTGGGGTAAATTTTCACACTCTACGTCAATGTATGTACCATTCAAACTCATTTAGTGAAAAATCAAAACTCAGCTCGTTTGTGGGGCCCACTAGTGGGACCCATCGGTAGGGCTCATGGGTAGGGCCCATCTGCCACTTAGGCACCAAATAATGTTAATCCCACCCATTTGCCTATAAATAGAGGGTTTTGATTTAGGGTTAGGGGTTGACAATTTGAGGTTAGTAAAAATTGGTTAGAGAATCTTAGAGAGAATAAAATAAAAAATTGAAAACAAAAATAACTAAATTCAATTCTCTAAAAACCTAAGAAAATCTTAGTAGTTTGTGTTAAGAGAGAGTGTTTATAGCTCATATTTAGTGAGTTTTAAGTTCATAAACACTTCAAAAAACATAAATCAACCACAAAATCTTCGATCATCCTTCAAGAATCAAAGTTCTTGAATCAAAGTTCTTGAGATATTCTTCATCAACTTCAAACAAATCAAGCATTTTTCTTCAAAACAAGGTAAACTGAGAGTTTAAACTTCATCTTGTTTTTTATTTTCAGTTTATTTTAATATTAAAACACTAAAAATCGAGTTGTTTTTAAACAAGGTAAACTGAGAGTTTAAACTTCATCTTGTTTTTTATTTCCAGTTCATTTTAATATTAAAACACTAAAAATTGAGTTGTTTATGATAAGAACATGCAAAGACATTATTTTGTAGAAAATCTGTAGCTTTTATAGGTTATAAAGGTGCCAACCATTTCAGAAATGGTGCCACCTTTATGAAGTTGGCATCTGCCATTATGGAAAGGCTGGCCCCATCTCAGAAACAGCGTCCAGAAATTTACAGATTTTTGTTCTCCTTTTTCAGTTTTCTAATGCCAATGAGCTCTAGTTACCTTGGAATGGACATGAGTCACTTCTAGTAGTATGAGATCATTATTTCAGAAATCAAATAAATAAAAAAAACTTAATTAGTGCCTAGATTTCGAGATCGAAGTGGGTTAAGCCTTTAGTGATAATTCGTTTCTTGATCCGGAGTGAGTATGTTAATGCTTATAACATTATTTCTTATAATGATTTGAAAATTTCATTCATCTTACAAAATGAATATTGTGATTATGAGTTTAAAATTTTATTACAATCGTTAAATCTACTAATATTCATCTTATGCACTCTTTAGTTTATTCTCTATATTATATATTAATATAGCTATACAATTTTTTTATGCAATTTATATTCTATCAATTTTTATTTTGATTTTAATGTTTATATCATTATCATGTTATTTGAATGATTATATGTGTTGTGATTATTTTTTATGGATATTTAGTTAAAACATTTGTGATTTTATTTGCTTGTGATTTATTATTTAAAGTGGGAATGTAATGTTGTAATTTGTTAAGAATCCATGAGGATTCTTATTCTTATTTGTTTGTAATAATTTGTTTTTCATTTTAGATGATTTGTAATTTTTTTTCTTTTTCCTTCATTCTTTGTGGTTGTTTATAATGTTGGATGTATGATTTAATTGTGATTGTTTGCTTGGATGACATATCTTTTTAAAAATTATTGCATAAAAAAGTTTTACATCTCAATTTGAATTAATACCATAATTAATAAATAATGAATATCCGGACAACTAGGAGGCCGATTCAAGCCGGGCAAAGAGGGTGCCTAACACTTTTCCATTTTTATACTTAACTCCTGAAATAATCTCTTGTTAAAACTAAATTAATCAATTCCAACGAATTGGTTAATTTGAGAATTTTCTCTAGTAAAGGTGGCAACTCCAAAAATAAACAAAATCCTTACTAAAGTAAGGGAACCATTTTTATGAGGATTAAATGGGTTTTTGATAAAAGGATTGATTTTATTAATTAAAATGAATTAAATCTATTAGATTTAGTCTTCTCAAATGACTTTTGGAAGAACCATGAGATGATTGAAAAATCATCGTCCTCAGCCTAATGACTCCATTGGGAAATTTATTTAAGAGAGTTGACTCTATAAGTTGTCCAACTATTCACAAATTATTAATGATGTCATTAATTTTTTAATTGAGTTTGTTTTGATGTACTTATAAAATGTCATTGATGCATAGTATCTCTTCTTAATAATCTCCATTCTACTCGATACCCTTAGGTGATATTGGGATACGATCGACTATTGGAATCTGCTACTAATATACATTACTCATAAGTCAAGTATCATTTGATATATCAAAAGAATCAGTACAATTCGTTATCATGTTTTGCTTAAACCCTAAACAAATGGGAGAAAACAATTAATACTTGCTTATGGAACTTAAAACTTTATATACCCGGCCGAAGCTTATGTAGTAGACCTTAGTTCATTCCTTTAGGAAATACCTTAATAAATTTTATTGCTTGCATTCATTAAATAAATGTGAGAAACATCGGTCCAAATCTTCACATTGGTTAATAGAAAGAGACTATTAACCATGAATCATGTATGGGAGTTATAAGGGTGGAGATCATGCATTTTCTAACTCCCGTCGCCCTTTCTTTGTATATAAATGCTATGGTTGTGATGTGTTATATTCATGCATCATCTAATTCGATTTTTTATAGTCATTTAGGTATATCCCATTATGTGTCGATCTAGATGATCAAAACACCAAAGCACGAAAGACTCTAAAGAGGTATCGAAAGCAAAACGAGCTAAAAGAACTCTTTCTAATAATGAAAATATTTTGAGGTCCAAATGCCTAAGAGGAAAGCCCCTCCAACTTTGAATACAACGAAAGAAGTCCTACTAAGAAAGGCACATCAACTTCTACTTCAAATAAAGCAGATACAGCTTGATACGACAACTCTTTTCCATGGAGTAGAGGCATGATTCATGATCAAGCGCATAATCGCCAACCGCCTTGAAGAAATAGGCCACTTGATCTTAAGGGATGCAAGGCCTTATCAAACATCTTATGCTTGGAGATTTTGAATATTGTAAACATTATAAATAGTTCATTTTCAGAGTAATAGAAGAATTTATATTTTTGAGCCAAATATTAATGGTGCAAATAAAAATATATAATAAAGTACAAAAAGAAAAAAAATTGAAAGACCCTACTCAAGTGGTATTACACTTGAGGCAAAAGGAAAGGGAAATGAAAGAGTAATATCATTTTAAGGTTTGGCTATAAAATAGAGCACGTTTTTCTTTTAAGCCTTTCTTCAACTTTGAATTTGAGCAGTCTAAATAAAGCCATGATAGAGTATAATACTAGTTGAATTTCAAGATGTTATGACTGTGTGACATTTTTGTGCATCATTCTATAAGACATGCATTCACTCATACATGCATCATGTTGTATCTCTGACATTTATTTTGTATAGACAAAATAGCACCATGTAAAAAGAAAGCAATAAAAATAAACGGTTGGTTGAGAATAGAAGAACGATTGGTTAGAATCGAAGAACCTTTAGCCCCCTTTGATCCACCCAACTCAGATTCTCCTAATCCTTTAAGCTCTCGCTTGAAAGTTGAATTCTCTCCATCCCAGACAGACTTGCCAATGTTAGCTGCTACATCCAACAAAATGACTGAGACCAATATTTCCATGGCTGATATGGAAAAAATGATTGAAAAGATGGTGACATCTGGCATTGAAAAATTCATAAAAGTTGATAAAAGGAAGGAAAAAGTGGTTGTTGAAGAAGGAGAAGAGGCAAATATTGAATCCATAAAGAAAGAACACGTTGATGATACATGGTAAGATGAGGAGTTCTTTAAAAAGTTATATGCTAAGAAGATTGAGGTTGAACCAGTGGTTTCAGAAAAGGTTGAGAAATTGGACAAGAAGGTGGAAAAGTTGAACTTGTTTATGAAGTCCAAAGGCATGGACCAATACATAGACATAGATTGTAAAATCTCAATTTTTGGATACCGAAAGAGTACAGAAAATAATTCCTTTTATGATAATTTTCTAAATTTATATTATACGATTTTATTCTTTTAACTATTGAACAATTGAGTTTGTTTAAATAGTATAGTACTATTTAATTATTAAAATAAAAATTAGTATTATAATTATTATTATTTATAAGTATTTGTCAAATGAGAATAAAAAATAATTATTAGTATTATTTATTAATAATGTGCATTTGATAAAATAAGGTGTAGTGTTATTTTTAGTTTATGTTATGATAAAATAAATATAAGTGTATATAAAAATAAACGTATATATATAATTATAGGAGGGATTTGAGGAAATTCCAAAGAGATCAATTATATGAGACAAAAATTATAAAAAATAATAATAAAAAAAGGAAAGAGAGAAGGGAGGTTGTTTCCTCTCTCCACATCAAAGCCTCCATTTCCCTTTCCCTTTCTGTTGACGGCCACCACCTGACAAGGACGAGCAGATGACGGTCGCTCCAAATGACGCCAGCTTCGACTCCAGCCACTCCTTTCACGATCGAAACCTTCTTCCTGGCGAAACAGAGTCCCGTTCCTCTGTGACGTGGCAGTCTCTATGGCAGCTTCGATTCTGCAGCTTTCCAGTGAGCTCCACTGGCAAGGTAAGCTCGAAATCTTCCCTTTACTGCCATAGATAAATTTTATTACATTAAATCCCAGAAATTATTGAAGATTAAAATATTTAGAGTTTAGGTTTTTATTTGTATGAAATTGATATTTTGATAAAATTGGACAATAGATGACAAAATTGATTTGGGAATTGAGTTCTATGTGAGAATCCGAACGTTTTGATGTAAGGTTCATAAATTTCTAGCGATGACGATTTTCCGGCCACCATTTGTGGTGGTTCGGGTGACGACGCCGGCGAAACTCCAGCGAGGCTCTGAGAGACAGTATCCTCTCCTCGATGCCAGGAGCATTATAGTATAATTAAATTTTTTATCTGGAAGTTAGTGCTTATTTTTTGCATTAATTGGAAAATTTTCAAAGTTTAGAATAAATATAATTTTAATTGAGAAATTGGTATTTTGGTTGATTTATTTGTGAGATTGATTGAATGAAGTTGTGAAATTTATTGTTATTAAGCATAAACAAATAATATTGTGATGTTAATAACATGAGATTGATTTTATAGAGTATATATATGTAACTTGGTTTTTAGTAAATATGAAATTGAATATAGTTGTAAATGTGAATTGATGTCTTAATGAAAATATTGATGAATGGAGGATGGGAAAATTAGTGCTTTGGTTACCCGCGGACTATGCTATGTTATATTGTTTAATTGTGCAAATTTTGAAAGTGAGAACTAAATTTATTAGGGGAAATCCTGCTGAAATTTCACAGATAAGTGAATCGTGAATGACTATGAGAAAGTATGCTATGATTATGGAATTAAATTAATTTGTATGAATTTTGATGTTATATTAGAATATTTATGAAGTTAACGTAAAACCATTCAATTATGTATAAATTATAAGAAATAAGTGTGTTTATGTGTAAGATATATGATCTATGGATATAAAAATATAATGGTTTAATTGACTTCTAAACCAAACATTTATTATGCTATTACGTGTATTAAAAGGAAATAAGTTTTATGAATTAAGAAAGAAAGAAAGATGTGCTTTGGGCTTTAATATACTTGGTGTGAATTTGTATTATGATTTGATTATTATATAAGATGAGCATGCTCGGCTTGATGTTATTAGAATATGTTATAAGCTATGATCATATGCTAGGCTCTGGATGTTTTATGTTTGGGCGGACGTGCTCATTATGTATAAGCAAGCTTTAATGCCTTTATGATATGGTTAGTAATGCCTTTATGATATGGTTAGCGACCTAAGGTCATTATGTATAAGATTATGAAATCTTATCTGTTTCTTCTAAGTGTATATGAGCTTTTTAACAAAAATATGTTTTTAAAAATATTAAGTTAATAAGTTTATGTTATGTAAATTTTGGTTTAATATAAGTCCTTTATAATAAGAATAAGTGAGTATGGTAATGAATGAAATTTATGGTATGTTAATATGAATGTTGTTTTAAATTAAATAACATGTTTAAGTGAATACAGATTAAAAGCTAAAATTGATTATATGATATGTTGAGTAATATAATTACTATTGTTTTTAGTTTTTAATATTTTATAATTATGTAAGTTACTTCTAAAATATATCTTTTTAAAATATCTCAGCGTATTGAGTTTTTCACGTGTCGATTGAAGATAGTGCGAATCGATATGATTTACAACCTTAGTATCAACATAAGAGGAAGAGGGGGATATGTTAGCTAACTTGAGCATGAAAGTAATATGAACTTGGCATGTGGTATCAGAGATTTTAATTGGAGAGCATGTATTTTAAGTTGGATGGTATTTATATAATTAATGTAAATTTAATATTTATTGTTTCTACTATATGATAAATTATCAATATGAATTTTAAATATTATGATTTAAGGTTTATGTGAAATTAGAGTTTTATATTCTATTATTTAAAAATGATATGTTTTGATGCCAAATTAGATTTTATGAATTACATGACTTATTTCCTTCAAGTTTTGTTTATAGTTTATCAAATTACTTAAAGGATTTACATGTATTAATAATTAAGATTTTACAACTTAAGTGAAAAGATTATTACTAAAAACTTCTCTAATTATTAAGTTTTTTCGTAAATACATTAAATGTAAATAATATTTATATATTTTCATGAATAAAACTGTTTCTTAAATATATGCTCATAATAAGTGAAAATAAATTTTAAGTCTAAATGGATTTTTGAATGTAATATTATTTTATTAAAGCTATTTTCTTTATATAAATAAGTAACAATGAATGTGTTAAACAATCATGTGTCTTTGGCATGGAATGTGACACTCACAGTTTATGAATCGGATAGGGGGTGTTACATAGATGAAGATGATGAGGAAGAATTAAAATTGTGACAAATGATTGATGACGTACAAGATGCCAAAGGTGGCAAAATATAATAGAAGTGGTTTGATGTAGTATAAATCGATTATGAAATTGGCGGGACTGCCATCGAGAGAGATTTTGAAGATGTTCCTAATATCTTTGATGAGGTATGCTCAAACTTGGTGTTATAACCTCGATAAGAAATTCAAAAGAGGTTGGAGTGAACTTACTATGATCTTCCTAAAAATGTATGCCTACATCCTCCAAATGGACATTAATTTAAGGGATCTAGAGGCGATAATATAAAAGCACGATGAACCCTTTACGGATTACATGGCTAGACGGAGAGCCAAACTCAAATGAGGAATAGATCTAACACTAAAGGGTAGATAAAGATCTTCATGAAGGGGACCTTACCAATGTTCCGTGAGAAGTTATACTACATGCTGTTAATCGAGTTTTTCCAAGTGTACAAAGTGGGAACAACCATTGAAGATAAAATCAGGAAAGATAAGAAATACGACAATTGCTCTAGAAACTTCACTAGTCCGGATTCTAAGGGCCTAATCAGTTAAGAAAGGCCACTAATACCAACAAAAGCACCACAACAGCCACCTTCGACTTAAGAGCCACCAACGTACCATATAGATGGTTCTTTAATTTTGGCGCCCCTCTTTCTACAGTTTTTGACAAGGTGAAAGCAGTAGGCTTATTGAGACCACTTACACCAAAATCTGCTCCAGTTAACCCATTGAAGCATTTTAATCAAGATGTGTATTATCATTTTCATCAAGGCAAGGGTCGATAAGAGCAATATCACTGATATAAAGAAATCAAGGCCCAACACGAGAGCTAATCCACTTCCTAATTTTAGGAATGTTTCGCCCCAAAGAACTTGTACATGGTAGAATCAGGAAAGACTCCTAAAGAGGTGTTATCAAAATTCAAAGAAGAAGGAGAGATGGAGAAGAAGATGCTATTAGAACAGATCCATGTTATGGTGCTGAATGTGTGGGACAGTCATAAAGAGTGACAAGAGTAAAGTGATAAAGAGTGACAAGAGCAAAGTAAGCAGATCTGGATAGAAAGCAGGCATGAGATGGTGGAGAATTTGTTACTCTGGATGTATGGAGTAGCAAGGGTGAGGGAGAAGCCGAATTCATAAGCCATGTGACCTGTGGTGGTCAAATTTACTGGCCAAATTTGATTAGGCCTTAGGAAGAAAAGGAAAAGGAGAGAGCAAGCTCTTCAAGTATGCCGAAAGTCAAAGTTGAAGAAAGCACCTTAATTAAATAAATGAAGAGAACCCATGCAAATGTGAACATGTGGGATTTGCTAGTCTCATCAAAGACACATCATGAAGCTTTGTTGAAAGCAATGGTGGACATCTCAGTTTCACCATCTATATCGACAGTTGATTTTATGGGTTTGGTTTAGCATAATCCTCTCATGATTACTTTCTCTGACAATGAGCTTCCTTTTGAGGGTAGAAATCACACTAAATATTTGTTTATAAAGGTTGAGGTGAGGGGCCGGATCACCAATAGTGTGATGATCAACGACTGGTTAGCTTTGAATGTGTGCCTGTTAAAACTCATTTCCAAGTTTAAATTGAAATTGTCTAATATGGAACTTCTAACGTTCTTATTAGGGCTTATGATGATTCTAAAAGGCAAGTAAAAGGCATATTTAAGACGATGGTCAAAGTCGGGCCAATTGAAAAGGAGACTAAGTTTATTGTCGATATTCCTTTGACTTTCGCCTTGTTGCTGGGGGCACCCATAGTATCATTCTTTGGGAGGTGCACCTTCCACCTTATATCAAAAGATAAAATTCTCATTCAATAAGGAAATTATTACCATACTTGCTGCTAGTGAGAGAAGCATAGCTATGATTAATATGGACAGGTAGGTTATACTCCCATGGCCTAGTTTCTAGATTGTTTTTTTGAGCACTGAAATAGGACTTGTAGTCACTAACATCCTGAAAAAGATGAACTATGAAGAAGGGAAAGGGTTAGGAAGGAATCAATAAGGAATCATAAAGTTGCCTGACATCAACACACAGAGAAACCATATGGACATGGGATATAAAGATGGGTATAAGCCATCGAAGACATATGGCTGGCTAGACATGGATGGACACTTCGTCTATTTGAGTGAGCATTCCTCTCCATGTTTGCCAATAGACCATTTCATGTACACAGCAAAGACATACCTTTGGCTCGAAATCTTTGCAGATGTAATTGACATCTTGATAGTTGTTCATGGGAAGCCTAAGGCTGAGCCAAAGAAAGAAAGAGAGGCAAACACACCTGAGCTAAAAGGGATTGAAAGGCTGCAAGCAACTACACAAGAGGAGGAGAAAGGAGATGAACAATAGAAGGTTGCAATCTGAGGCGGGGAGGATAGAAAGAAGAAGGAGATTGCTAAAGAGGAAGAAGAACTTGTGGATCAAGAGTTAAAAAGATCTAGGCCTGCAATGAAGAGAGCTTTGAGGAAGTTGAAACCCCTGCTAATGTGTCTGTTTCTATTAATGATGGTTTTGATTGTGATGAATTCTCTATGATGTTTAATGAAATGAACTTTGATTTGACTTGTTTGATTTTTTCCTGATGGTTCCAATCATCGAGTAGATAAACACATGTGCGTATTTGACATAAATTCATCTTGCACGCTTGAATTTAATATAAACACAAAAAAAAAAAAAAAAATCCATGAAATTTGTTAATTGGGCCCAACCAAATGCTAGAGTTAATCATAAAATTTTAAAGCCTACTCAAGGACAAAGCAGAAGCTTTCATGTGGAGGTATGAAGACATGCGTGGGATAGACAAATCCATAATAGAGCATACAATTGCTTTGAATCTTGAGTCCAAGCTAGTTAAGCAGGAGAGCAAAAAGATTATGACCAGAATGGGCTGAGAAAATCAAAGAAGAGGTGACCAAATAGATAAATGTAGGATTTTTGTAAGTGGTTTACTATCTAGAATGGTTAGCGAGTATTGTCCTAGTTCCTAAGAATGATGGAAGGGTCAGCATGTGTGTGGACTATAGGGATTTAAACAAGGCATCACCAAAAGATGACTTTCCTCATCCCCACATTGACATCTTGATCGACGGTGCAACAATGATAGGATATTATTCGATCATGGATGGTTTCTCGAGATATAATCAGATTCTCATGGCATTACAGGACAAAGGCAAGACGACCTTCATAACAAAATTTAGGACTTTTTACTACCGGGTGATGCCATTCGGCTTGAAGAACATTGGGGCAACTTACTAGAGGATGATGACCATACTACTTCATGGCATGATCCATAAGGAGTTAGAGGTGTATATCGACAATATGATTGTCATGATGAAAATGCTAGAAGAACATCCAGCAGCCCTGGAGAAATTCCTAAAAAGAGCATCGAGTACAAGCTACGATTAAAATTGAAAAAGTGTGAATTTGGGATGACTTCAGGAGAAGTGTTGGGATTTCTTATGGGGCTCAAAGAAATAGAGATAGATCCAGACAAGATCAAAGCTATATAAGCAATGGAGCCGCCTAAGACAAAAAAAATGAAAAGTTTTCTAGGGAAAATTCAATACATGAATAGGATCAGAGTTGCCTATCATGTGTGATATGATTTTCAAGCATTTAGGAAATATCAGCTAGTCAGATGGAATGATCACTGTCAGATAGCTTTTAACAAAATCAAGGAGTATATGTCAAGTCCCCTAGTTTTGTGCCTACCAAAGCTAGGGAAACCCTTAATCTTATATTTGAAAGTGGAAGATGGTGGAATGGGAGTCATGTAAGCACAAGCTGATGAATCTGGTATTAAAAAGGAGTATACTCTGAGCAAAAAGCTTCTTCTAAACGAATAGAAATGCAACAATGATAGAAAGAACTTGCTTAGCACTGTTTGGGCTTCCAAAAAGTTTGACATTATTTTTAGTCTTACAAAGTGATAGCAGTATCAAGGATGAATCCAGTCAGATACTTGTATGGGACGCTAACACTAGTGGGAAAACTAGCAAGATGGTTAATTCTACTATTAGAGTTTGATAGTGAGTATGCCATTAGGAAAACCATTAAAGGATGAGCGATTGTAGACTTCTTAGGGTCACATCCAGTAGAAGACGACGAAGAATGGGAGATTGATTTCCCTGATGAACATTTGAATGTGATAGAGAAGAAAGGGGTGGAAACTCTATTTTGATGGTTCGGCCCATAGTAAAGGAGCTGGAGTGAGCGTTCTGTTAGAATCCTCATAAGGAAATGTCATCCCAATGTTGAAGAGGTTAAAGTTTGTAGTCACAAATAACATGATAGACTATGAGGCTTGTTTGTTTGGGTTAGAAGCTCTGATTGCAGTAAAAGCCGAAGAAGTGGAAGTCGTTGGCGATCTTAAATTGGTAATTGAGAATGCTATTAAAAATTGGAAGTTAAGGAAGACAGGATGAAACATTACATTGATTATCTACATGTTGTTATTCAAAGCTTCGAAAGACTAACCTTTACTCACATGAGTAGAGTGAATAATTGAGTACCGGACGCCTTGGTTAATCTAGTATCAGCTTAGGAAGAAATCTCGGTAATGCCTAAGAAGCCATTTGTGATGTCTTTGGGTAGCATTCCATGTTATAAAGGTGAAAAAATCATAGAGGTCAAAGTAGATGAGCAACCTTGGTTCTATGATGTCCTATAATGGATGATGAAAGGGATATATCTCAATTCAACTACTAAAGATGACAAAAGAGCTATACAACGCTTGGGGTTACAGTTCGCGATCTTGGACTAGCAGTTGTACAAAAGAATGTCCGATGGCGTGCTGTTAAGATGCGTATAAAAGAAGCAAGCTGAAGAAATCATAGAGAAGTTCCACACAGGGGTTTGCAGCACCCAAATGAATGGGAGAGCACTGGCGAAAAAGATTCTCCGACAGGGATTTTACTAGTCAACAATGGAAAGGAATGGTATTTCTTTTGTTAAAAGGTGCTTCGAATGTCAAATTCATGGAGACTTGAGTCACATCCCTCCCTCAGAATTACATCCTTCCATTTCTCCATGACCATTTGCAGCCTGGGAAATAGATATCATTGGCAAGATTTAACTATTTGCTTCTAACGGGTATGAATTTATAGTCGTTGCAGTAAACTACTTCTCGAGATGGGTTAAAGCAGAATCTTTCAAGCATATCGGCGCCAAGCAAATGGACAGATTTATTGAGAAAAATTTGATTTGTAGATATGGGATTCCATGTCATGTAGTGACAGACAATGGGGTTGAATTTTAGGCAAAAGTAAAGACCTTGTTAGAAGAGTATAAAATCGAGCACCTTAAGTCTTCACCTTATAGATCGCAAGCTAACGAGGTAGTGGAAGCTGCAAATAGGAACATCAAGAAGATATTAAGAAAAGTGGCAGAAGATCGTCATGATTAGGCTAACAAGATACCATATGCCTTATGGGGATACCGTAACATAGCCAAATCTGTGAATGGGGCAACCCCTTACCCTTTGGTTTATGGAATGGAAGTCGTACTACCAATTGAAAATTAAGTATGGTCCTTGTATGTAGTGATGGAATCTAAGATTCCAGAATAGCAATAGGTCGAAGATCGTTATCCAGAATTCACATTCCTAGATGGGAAAAGGCTCGAGGCTCGATTTATGGATCAACTTTATAAAAAGAGGATTGCTAGACATTTTAATAAGAGAGTTTGGCCAAAATCGCTAAGAGTAGGAGATTTGGTTTTGAAACTCATGACCCAAGGGGGAAATTCAAGACCAACTGGGAGGGGCCATTCCTGATCTAGAGGATGTTTTTAAAGGGAGCAGTGAAGCTATCGGACATGGAAGGCAATGAGTTCACTGGACAAGTTAACCTAGATAGGCTGAAAAGGTTTTATGCGTAGCTTGAAACATTTATGGCCAAGCCCATTAATGAAACTCACCTTTTGTTGCAGTATTAATTTTAAAGCTTGTTATGATTAAGCTATGTCAATATGTAAATGTGTGAATTTACTTTAATGAAGAAAGAATAACATGAATTATATCAAGCATTTAAAGCAAAAGAGACATTTAATTTATAAATGAGTGCATACATTCTGAAGATTTTTGAGGCAAAGTAGTTTATTGTTGTGATTCACACTATCTCTATACAATTCTATTCTATATATACACAAAGAATGATTCTTACATGGTAATAATCTAAATAGGAAACAAATCTAAACTAAGAAAGATAATATTCTACAAATCTCAACACTCCCCCTTAAGTTGGTGAAAATATATTACACATGCCCAACTTACAAACCAAAGGATGAAACAACTTGCTACTTAAGCCCTTCGTGAAAACATTAGCTAGTTGTTCTTTTGAAGCCATATAAAACACTTTAATGGAACCTTCAACTATCTTTTCCTTTATAAAATGACGATCAATCTCTATGTGCTTAGATCGATCATGCTGGACAGGATTATTCATTATACTAATGGTTGCTTTACTATCACAAAACAATGATGTATCTGCTGTTTCAAACAACTTTAATTCTTTCATCACTCTACGCAACCATAGAAGTTCACAAATTCCTTCTGCCATGGCTCTATACTCAGCTTCTACACTGGACTTAGCAACCCTAGTCTGTTTCTTGCTTCTCCAAGTGACCAAGTTTCCACCAAGAAAAACACAATAACCTGAGGTCAATCTCCTATCATCAAAGGAACCAGCCCAATCTGCATCTGTATAGCCTTCTATTTTCAAATGACCATGTTTGGAAAATAACAACCCTCTACCTGGAGCTGATTTCAAATATCTCAAAATTTGATGCACGGCTTCTAAGTGAGATTCCTGAAGATCATGCATATACTGACTCACTAGACTAACAGCATAAGCAATATTTGGTCTAATATGGGAAAGATAGATCAGTCTTCCAACCAATCTCTGATATCCGCCTACATCGACTGGACTTTCCACTCTAGCTTGAAGCTTGTGATTAGCTTCAATGGGTGATTCTGCAGGCTTACTTCCCAACATACCAGTTTCTTTAAGAAGATCAAGAATATACTTTCTTTGAGAGATGGAAATTCCTTTTTCAGATCTAGCAACTTCAATCCCAAGAAAGTATCTCAACTTTCCCAAATCCTTAATCTCAAACTCCTTGGCTAACAAATTTCTCAAATAAGTCATTTCTTCTTTATTATTTCCTCTCACCATTATATCATCAATATAAACAATAACTAACATGATCTTACCTACATGATGTTTAATGAACAAGGTATGATCAACATCACTCTGAATGTACCCAAAAGAAAGCATGGCTCCACTAAACCTTTCAAACCATGCTCTTGGTGACTATTTCAGCCCATACAATGACTTCTTCAACTTGCACACTTTTCTTATAGTCTTGTCATCAACAAATCCTGGAGGGATCTCCATATACACCTCTTCTTTCAAATCTCCATGTAGAAAGGCATTTTTAACATCAAATTGATGTAGTTCCCAGTCAAGGTTGGCTACACAAGACAATAAGATTCTAATAGCATTCATCTTGGCTATGGGGGCAAATGTTTCCTAGTAATCAACTCCATAGGTCTGACTGAATCCTCTAGCAACCAATCTAGCCTTTTACCTCTCAATTGAACCATATGCCCTATGTTTAACCGTGAACACCCATTTACATCCAATTGGTTTCTTTCCTGGTGGTGAAATTACAAGATCCCATGTCTCATTTTTTACCAAACTCTCATCTTCTAAACCATTGCAGCCTTCCATTTTGAGTCCTATAATGCCTCTCGCCAATCCTGCGGTATAGAAATAGAAGAAACAGACAAAACAAAGGCTCTATAGGAAGGGGAAATAGCATTATAGGAGATAAAATGGGAGATGGGATGTTTGGTGCATGTTCTAACTCCTTTTCTAAGAGCGATAGGAATGTCAAGGTCATTGTCAAAAGAGCTAGAATCAAGATTAAAATCAAAATCAACAGGGATTAAAGAAGACTCATCAGGTTCTTATGCTTCTATATTTTCAGAGACTGAAATTGAAGAGGACGGTTGATCAGAGGTCTCATGCTCGACGGTTGCATCTGTATTAGTCCGCCAAGTGTAGGTTTTCAAATCAGGTCTATCCAATCTTCCTAGAGTTTTGGGTGCTTGGTCTCTCTTATTATCTATTTCTATTGGAATCTCCCCCTGAAAAGGAATGTCATCTATCACCTCTTCCTTTTGATATTTCTCCCCCTGAAGAGGTGACTGAATAGAAAAATAAGGCTCGAACTCTCTAAAGGTAACATCTATACTCACAAAATATTTCCTAAGGGGAGGATAATAACACCTGTATCCTTTTTGAGTAGTAGAGTAACCAACAAACACACTTCAAGGCTCTAGGATCTAGTTTGCTTGGACCATTCTGATGAACAAAACAAACACAACCAAAGACTTTAGGAGGCACAATATAAGAATTTTTTCCTTGAAGAGTTTGCTTGGACCATTCCGATGAACAAAACAAACACAACCAAAGACTTTAGGAGGCACAATATAAGAATTTTTTCCTTGAAGAGCCTCTAATGGAGTTTTAAAATTCAAAGTACGAAGCGGCATACGATTGATAAGGTAAGTAGCAGTTAAAATAACATCCCCCTAATATGGTTTGGAAAGATTTATAGTGAACATAAGTGACCCAGCTACTTTCAATAAATGCCTATTTTTCCTTTCAGCTACTCCATTTTAAGCACTAGTATTGACACAACTAGTTTGATGTATGATACCATTAGAATCTAAATAGGTACGAAAAACTATATCCACTTATTTAGTACCATTATCAGTTCTTAGAATTTTAACATGCACATTAAACTAGGCGCAAATCATTTTATGAAAGTTCTGAAAATATGAAAAAACTTCACTTTTTATTTTCATCAAATAAACCCAAGTCAATCTATTGCGACAATCAATAAAGGTCACAAACCATCTATAACTAAAAAGAGAAACAGTTTTAGTATGACCTCATACATCAGAGTGAATAGTAGCAAAAGGAATCAAACTTTTATTATTAAGTGGAGGATAAGAATGCCAAGTGTGTTTGGCAAGTTCACAAGCACCACATACTAAAGAATCCAAATCACACTTAGTAACTAAAGTGGGAAACAAACATCCTAAAATAGAAAAAGAGGGATGGCCTAATCTCCTATGCCATTGAACAACTTCATGAAAAGGATTTCTAGAAGTTCCTAACAAAGCTTTACTAATACCCGGATTTGAAAACTGACAAACATCATCCAACAGATACAGTCCATTGTGCAAGCTACCACTACCAATCATTCTCTTTGTGTTTAGTTCTTGAAAAACACAATGAGTAGGTAAAAGGTTACTTTGTAATTAAGCGCTTTCGTGATTAAGCTAACAGATAACAAATTAGTGGAAAATCGAGGAATAGGAGAGAGTTTAACATTGAAACAATCAATAGAACTTGTGCCAAAAATCAATACAAAAGGGCCATCCGTAATACGAATTTTTTCGGTGCCTTGATACTTAGAATATGTGAGGAAATGAGTTATAGAGCCTGTTGTATGTTTATTTGCTCCTGAATCTAACACCCAAGAGGGTTTTGCAATTTTCGCAAGAGAGGTAAGAAAAGCATTACCTAAATTAACAAAATTAAAAGCTGCAGCAGATGAGGAAGATTCAAGCTGTGACAACAACCGTTTCAAGGACTGAATTTTCCTATCAGAAAAGCTACCAGCAGTAGATGGTTCCTCAGACAAAGCTCCATTATCAAATATGTGTGCTTGTGGTCTAGACGAACTAACTCGCTTCCCTCCGCACCCCCTAGTTGGGCATCCATTTAATTTTCAGCATAACTCATTAGTGTGTCGATTCTTCCCACAATAGTCACAAAACAAATGATCTCTATCCGAAGAACCTCCCTTCATAGCCTGTATTTTTTCTTTTGTTGAATTTACAATCAACCTTGCTTTATCTAATGTAGATCTATAAACCATGGCACTCCTCCTAGTTTCCTCTTGCTGTACAAATGAGTATGCCTGTCGCAAGGATGAAAAAGGATCCCGTCCAAGAACCTGGAATCAAATCTGATCATACTCGTTATTTAGGCTAGCCAAAAAATCATACACTTATTCTACCTCAATCAACTTTTGAACTTGAGTCGCATCATCAGGACATTTTGCTTGAAATTCTTGATAATAGTCCAGTTCCTGCCATAACCCACTAAGTTCAGCAAAATACTGGGTAATAGTCAGATCTCCCTGCTTGGTTTCATGGACTTTCTATCGCAGTTCATACCTCCGAGCATAGTTTCCAGCTTGCAAATAAGTCTGTGAAGCAGCATCCCATATTTTCTTAGCTATATCAAGCAGTAAATATCCCCATGAAATGAAAGGCTGCATAGAATTTATTAGCCAAGACATAATAAGGGAGTTTTCTGATTTCCACTTATTATAACTTGGATCTGTAGAAACTGGTTTTGGCGCTCCACCATCAAGATATTCCTACAAACATCTAGCCTCAATAAATAGCAAACAAGAATGAGACCACGCCAAGTAATTCATGCCATCTAACTTTACTAGGCTAATCTGAAGTGAAGGATTTTTCGAGTGAAAAATCACGTCTACCTTTTTTCCATCACCCTTTACTGTCAATCTAAATAATTCAATAGCTGATTCAAAGGGAATTGTAGAACTAGAAAAATCGCAGACACAACAGTAGTGGGGTATACAAAGGCACTACCACAAAAAATCAAAAACTGGACTGGGTGTCTAGTGGGTTAAGGTTGCAGCACCAAAACGAAGCCACTGGAGCAAGATTCGTCGGCAGAAGTCATCGAAAAACTACCGTATGCGCCAGCGCGTGAGGAAAGGCCATAACCTTCTGGGTGGTGCGTGTGTACACGCGCGTGACCGGACAGTGACAGGGTCAAGTGGGAACGGTCGATCAGCGACTACTCCTTTTGAAGTGGGCGGTGACGTTCAACTACCTCCCCTGGTGGCACCGCTTGCAACTTAGTCTTGTTGCCGAAAAATCCTAGGCCAAAAAAACGCGGCTGGGCTCTGATACCATGAAGATTTTGAAGAAAATGAGTTTATTTCTTGTTATTCTTATTATCTCTATACAATTTCTATTCTATACATACCCAAAGAATGGTTCTAATATGATAGTAATCTAAAAAGGAAACAAACTTAAACTAGGAAATATAATATTCTACAAATCTCTATAGTGGCATTAAAAGTAGTTTGTACAATAGTCTAATACAAATTAAATAATTGTATTTATTTTAATCTAAATAAAAACTTATTCTTCAATATTAACAAGCATAGTCAACGTGCAAGACATCTAATAAAAAAGCTTAGTATATATAAAAATACGAACGAGGAATATTGAATTCCTAAAACAATCCTATGGACTTTTAATTTTATTGGTTAATTAAAAATATTACTACCTCTATCCTATTTTATTTGCTTGTTATTCCTTTTTTGAATGCCTTAAAATATTTGTAAGGTTTTTAAATTTATACATTTAAATAATTATTTTTTCCATAATAACTTTTATGGTTAATCATTAAATAAAAGACTTTTCTTAATATCTTAATAGTTAAAGGTACAAAATGTCAAAATAATTTTTGTTGATTGAATTTTTAATATGCGTGTTTTATCAAATCATGCCAACAAAATGAGATAGGTGGAGTATATAAGATAATTTAGTTATATTCTAATTTTGAAACTTTAATTTTATTAGTTAAAAAATAAAGGTAGTTTAATTTTAATTGATTATATCAATTTCTTATTTGAATCTAAATTCTATGAGAAAATTTAATTTCATTCTAAATAGAAAATTGATATATAGCATAGATTATTAATTTTTTATTTAATTTAGGAATCTTAAAATAAATAATGTACTAGTTAGCAAATTTTAATTTTCTAAAATTTGTCGCCAAAATATCAAATTTTCAAATACTAAAACGATGCCATTAGAAGAATCCAAATATTTAATTTAATTTAAATGTTAATTTTTGAAAATATAAAATCAAAGCATTACTCCCTTTTAAAAAAAAAAAAATCAAAATATTACACCATAATCCCATGAGTATAAACCAATAAATCGTAACCAATAAACATATCCGATGCACATAAAAGATCAATCAATGCATATATTTATTTGAATAAAGATGAAAATTTTTTATAAATTTATTATAATATAAAAAATTTATAGACACAAATCTATAATTTATTAATTATTTTTAGTCGTTATTGTCCACTATCACAAAAAATTATTAGTGGTCAGTCAACTATAATAACAAGTTTTTATAACTCAACATATTTTTCTAATTTTATAAATTAAAAATTCAATTTTTTAAATTAATTTTCAATATTAAAATTAAATAGTATAAAACTTATTTAAATAATATTTTTTGAAAGTAAGTTAATGTTTAATGTTCACATTTTTTGTATGAGCATGATAACCTAATGCTTGATATCATTGAAATTTTGTTTACATTAAATGAAATGCAGTGGATACCCAATATATATTGTTGATGTTAAAAATTGGATGTTTATTTTAATAATCATCTGATAGCTTAGTCTTACTTTAATTATAATATCAATTTAGTATTTTTATTATATTAATATTATAAATGTAATTTCATTCTAATTAGAAATTTATCCTTCAATACCGTAATTAGGAATTTATGTATATATATGAGCTATTTATATAAGATAAAATTAGGATTTTTTTTATATGTACTATTTATATATGCTATTTATTTTCTTTTACTTCGAGTTCATTTTTTTTAAGATATAAAAGACCAATAATAAGATAATTAATTAATAATATTTTAAGAGTTAATAAATTAATATTATCTTAGTAATCTATTATCCTCACAATAGATAAAGTAATTTATTATTTTTAGTATATATAAATTATGAATTGAAAAATATTGGGTTCTTAAAATGCTATTGCTAAATTTATGGATTAAAAAAAATATCATTGAGAACTTTAATTTTGTTGGTTAAAAAATAAAGGTAGTTTAATTTTAATTGATTATGTTATCTTCTTAATTGAATTATATGCCCTATATTTTTCCTTGATTTTGTTAAAAAAAATTGAAATTATCTTCGTTGCATTTTTCATATTTATTTATCTATGAAACTATGAATTAAGGTAATAAAATAAAAGATAGTTTGAATGGAATAAAGCTGAGAGAGAATGAGCAAGAACGTTCCTCAGCCGCCATCAACGGAAGTGCTGGACCAACATAGTCGTAATAACAAGAAGGTTAAAATTCGGGATGGAGTGGATGAGAACTTCGGTGCTAGATTGGATGGTTTTACTAGAGATTCCTTGGATATTGACGTGAAGTGGAAAGGCTCATTTCATGATGTTCTTATTAATGACTCAATTATGGATGAGGTGTCACCAAAGAGTTGGGAGGAGGAAGGCATATCGTTAGAGGATGATTTCGAGATGGAGTCTGATAGCGATTCTGATTATGATGATCCTGTATGCCCCACTATTCGTATTTCTAAAATGGAGAAAGTCCGGCTTTGCAAACCATGGAAGTTTACGTTCATTATCAAGGTTCTGGATAGGTTGATTGGGTGTAATTATTTGCAGCGTCAACTTAAAACTCTATGGGGCTAAAATCTCCTATTGATATGATAGAACTTGTTAATGGATATTTCATGGTTAGGTTTAAGAACCAATCAGAATATGACCATGTGTTGTATGGAGGCCCTGGATGGTGGCAGACCATTATTTAATGGTTCGCCAATGGGAATTGAATTTTAACTTGAAGAATGTTAAAATTCAAAAGGCCTTAGTGTGGGTTTGGGTGTCAAATTTACCAATTAAGTATTATGCCAAAACCTTTTTACTACATTTGGGTCATAGGATTGGGGTGCCTATGTTACTACATTAGATGTATCTAGGGGAAAGTATGCTAGGCTTTGTGTGGAGGTTGATTTTTCCAAGCCCTTACTTTATAAGTTTCGGCTACTACGAAGGGTCCGGAGAATTGAATATGAAGGTATACATAACATTTGTTTCAAATGTGGTTGTCATGGTCACCAGAGAGAATCTTGCATAGAGGGGTTGCTAAGGATGTCCCTGCATTGTCAGCACATGCACAAGATAATGTACCATCTGACCAGGTTGATACCAATTCGCTTGACATTATCTATGTGCAACAAATCTCAATGAACATTAACTAATGGCTAAAATTGGATGGGGTGGTTCAATCAAAAGTGGTTGACAGATTCGACCCATGGATGTTGGCTAAGAAACACTTAAGGAAGGGACCTAGATTCTCATAAGCCGTGAATCATAAGGAAACTACATCTGCGGAGCAAATGGGAGAAGTAGGTGATTTGAATAGAGTTGACTTGTAGTCAAATTTGCAAGTGGTTCCCGTTTTGCAACGCTTTCTAATGAGTTGTTTGAGCCAACCATCCCTAGTGATGAAAAGCCCACTCCCTATAGTGCATGGCCTTGACCTACAACCTACTTCTACTTTTTCTCCAAGCCTTAGCCTTGTTGGGCTTGCCAACCCAAAATTAAGTAAACCACTAAGCCTACTACCAAGACTGTTACATAGAGCATTGCATCCTCTAAGCCCAAATTTCTAGCCCGGTACCCTCTCTGGCTAAAGGCTCGTCTAAGAGCTCTGCTTAATCTCAAATTTTCCCTCTTCTCTATCCCCTTTTGGCTCCTAGTTCTTGAAAGTCATCTCTTTCTAAGACTTCCTCTTTTGAAAGCCCCTTCCCATCATAATTCGCATTTCCCTTCTTCCCCTTTGAAGAGTACCTTCCCCCTAGTGAAATCTGCCCTCAATATTGTTGTAGCAATGGGCGAGCACACTACCCTGAATATTCTTGACCCTAATGCTCTGCATATTATGGAGGGTGTGGTGGGTGTAGTGACAAGTATTGGTTATGGGTCTTCACCAGGGAGTGATATTGGTTCATACATGGATGTGGATGGCTCTATGGTCTTGTCGAGGGCTTGAGTTTAAGATGGTGATTGGATCATGGTCTTTAATCTGTTGGTTCCCTTAATGTCTTTTATATCATTCCTTGCCTAGAATATTCAAGGTATTATGGCCAAGTGTAGCTTGCAAGCCCTTAAAGATGATTATCAGCGTTTTAAGCCTGTGATTTTGGTGCTAGTTGAAACTGAAATTTCTAGCCCCAAGGCTAATGTTATCCCTCTAAATTTGGGTTTTGAAATTGGATTCAAGTAGAGGCTATGGGTTTTAGTGGGGGTATCTGGATGTTTTAGAACTCTAGCATTGGGGACTTATTGGTGCTGTGTAGTAAATTGCAATTTATTCATTATCATATAACAAATTCTTTGGCTCAAAAGTGGATTTTTATTGCGATTTATGATAGCCCCATTGAATAATATCGTTAGGCTATGTTTGATTCCCCTCTTTCTCTTGGTATGCATATCTAGTTGCAAGGGCATTGGCAAGTATTTTCATATTTTATGCATCTAGAGGAAACTACTAGTGCTGGTCTTCATGTTGTTGCACATTGTGCTAAATTTCGTGATTGGTAAAATATTTTGGGTTTGCTAGACTTAGATTTTTCTAGAGCTCAGTTTATGTGGTGCCATGGTTCTTCCACCTCCCATTAACAGGCGGCTTGGACCATGTTTTGGTTAATATGGGATGGTGATAAAAACAAAATATGCATTTATTTGACCACTTATTTCAATTAAATTTAGCTTTTATTTTAATATTAAAATAAGAATTTAATCCCATTTTGTACGATTTTATCTCTTTATTAGATTTACATACGAACTACACCAACATTTACTATTTTTAGCAAAAATGGACCAAATATGACCCATTTAGAATCAAACCAAAGTAAAAAGTACTATTGAAGTCTCGTTGATGATGAAGCCCAAGTAATACTCCTAGAAAGCCAAAAGAGCCCAAGACCAATGTTCAAAATTCTAAGAGAAAGAATGGAGAAAAATTGATCAACATGGACAGCTGAATTTCAAGCACGAAGTGAGCTGCGAGACGACCTTCTGACAAATCTTTGGACTGAAACATTGCAATTTTAATAGGAGTAGTGTATCTAGCCTTGTGAGCAGTCACCTTTAACATTATATATTCATTTTTTGCATGGTGGAGGGCAGCTTAGCAGACTCAAGTTGTGCAAGTTGTTGAGTATAGTATGGACTAATAGAAGTCAATCAATGAAACTATGTGGAAGAACTTGAACCAAGACAAAATAACCTGCGAAATGACCTTCTGACAGATTACTTAGACTAAAACTACAGCGTTTTGGAAGAAATAATGCACCTGGTTTAGATGCATCTCCCCTTTCGTTATTTTATTACTTCTTTCTCTTGACATGGGCGCTGGAGTTGCATATACAAGTTGTGCAAATTAAAGAGTTGGTTATGTGAACTAATAAGAAGCTAAGAAGGAAAGTCTATATAAGGAAGAAAGAAAGAAGTTTCAAGGGCTGGACACTTTGCACACTTTGAGAATTCTTTGGCACTTGTTGCCGCAAGGAAGAAAGAAAAGGAATAAGTGTGTAACGCCCCAAAATTTCAGATCTTAAAATGATATTATTTAGGCGAGTCATGAATGGTATCACCCGAGGGAGGGAAAAAAAATTTTATTTGGACTCGATTATGATATTGAGCATAATTAATATTTGTAGAGTTAATTAGGTTATATGTGAGTGGTTAATTAATTAAAGTTAAGATGTAAATTTTCAATGACAGAGTAAGTAATAAATTATTGGGGAATAGTGATTTACCGGTCTGTGAATAGTACCATCGATCCGGGACTTTGTATTATTTCGGTCCGAAAAAAATTACTACATGTGTCTAATATGTTATTAAATATTTTTGGAGCATGTTTGCATGATTTAGGTGGGTAGAAAATATTTTATGAATATTTTTGGAGAATTAAGGTATTTAATAAATAGTGTTTTCTAGTGTAGTATATTAAGTAATAATTGAGGAATTATTTTTATGGAGTTAATTTAATGAATTG
>CANUEP010177150.1:0-64367 GCA_947857235.1 Jatropha podagrica | reverse complement strand
TTCATTTAGTTCGATTATTAAATTCCCCCGTTTCAGTTTCTATTTTTAATTTTATTTTCAGTTCTGGTTTATTTTCGACAAAGCTAATCCCTAGGGTTCGACCCTTCTCACCATATTTACAAGTTTTATTATGTAGGAGAGCAGGTTAATTATTTTTGGCGGATTCGACGCCCGTCACTGGTCATAAGCGGACTTCATTCGACCTTGTGCTTGCTGCAACTTGCAAAGTCTAATTAACAACCTTGACTTTAGTTGTCCCTGGAATATAGCTAAGCAAGTTAGGAGTTATTCTTCCATACACTACTTCAAAGGAGTTTTGCTGGTGGAAGTGCGCAGGCTGGTGTTGTAACAAAATTCAACCCAAGGCAACCATTGAACCCATTCATGAGGCTTAGAGCTGGGTAGCAACGCAAGTATATCTCTAATGTTCTATTCACAGCTTCATTTTGACCATCCATCCATTTGGGGATGGTAAGAGGAACTATAATCAAAATGAGTACCCTACAAATTGAAGAGTTCCTTCCAAAAAGCACTAAGAAAGACAGAGTCTCTATCACATACGATCGAACCTAGCATGCCATAAAGCTTAAAAACATTCTCAGAAATGCTTGTGCTACTTTTGTCGTTGTATATGGATGTGATAATGGAACGAAGTGTGCATATTTGGCTAACCAATCCACCACCACAAAAAGAACTGTCTTTCCTTTAGAAGGAGGAAGTCCATCGATAAAATCCACGGATAGATCAGTCCATACCTGCATAGGAATAGGTAAAGGATGAAGAAAACCCGAAGGCAATTGGTGATCGATTTTGTCGCTGGCACACGTGACATTGCTGAATATACTCTCTCAATGACTTTCGCATTTTTTGCCAGTAAACAACTTCTTTGACTCTATGGATAGTCTTATGGAATGCTCCATGCCCACTACCATGCATTTCTTAGAGAATTATTGGAATTAATTCTGAATTTTCAGGAAGAAAAATTTGCTCTTTGACAAACGTAATCCCATCTTGATTCTCCTATGGCCCAATACCTTCCCCTTGCTTATACAACTAATGGATATGCTGCAACTATGGGTTGGACTGATTTTCATTGAAGCAAAGGCTTGGATATAGCTTTGAGCTACCCCTCCATGCCCTTCCTGGATAAGGCATCAGCTGCTAAATTAGTTTTTCCTTTCTTGTATTCAATAGAAAAATCACACCCCATTAATTTAACCAATCATTTCTGTTGGGGTTCTATCATTATCCATTAATCCCACAAGAATTTGAGATTACGTTGATCTGTTCGGACGATAAAGTGGTGCCCCAATAAATACGGTCTCCATTTTTTCACTGCTAGCACCAAAGCCATAAGCTCCTTCTCATAGGTGGATAACAATAAATTCTTTCCTTTTAGTGTAGCACTAAAATAAGCAATGGGCTTTTGCTGTAATGCCCAAAATTTTGAAATTTAAAATAATATTATTTGGTCAGGTGATGAATAATATCACTCGAGAAAGGAAAGAATATTTTATTTGGACCTAAGGATGATATAGAGCATAATTATTCTTCGCAGAGTTACTTAAACTTTATGGGATTAATCTAAACTAATTTAAGTTAAGATATAAAATTTTCATGATTAATTAAGTAATAAATCACTGTGAATAATAGTTTACCGGTCTATGAATAACACTCCCGATCTAAAAAATAGTATTATTTCGGCTTGAAAAAATTATTATACATGTCATTTATTTTATTTAATATTTTTGAAGCATGTTTGTATGATTTAGGAGGGTGGAAAATATTTCATATATATTTTTTGAAGAATTTAAGTAATTGATGAATAATAACTTGTAGTGTAACATTATTAAGGAAAATTGAGGAATTATTTTTATAGAGTTGATTTAATAAATATATGGAGTTAAATAATAGTTGGTAGAGAATTTATTAGTGAATATTTTGGACCTTTGGATGAGAATATCTAAGATTCAATCATAGCCCTCCATTTGACATAAAATTTGAAGAGGCAAAATTGGACATGGTAACTTCAGGTCAACTACCACTTTTCTGTACTCTTCTTCTTCCTCCTCCTTGTGCACCAACTCTCTCTCCCTTCTCCATCATTTTTCTTTCAACTTCTCTACTACCAAACTACACAAAACTAATCAAATTAAATTAAAGCTTAGTAATAAAACATGGAGAATTAAGTTAAAGAAGTGGTATTTGGTGATTAGAATAAAAGAAATTGGAGTTTGCTACAAAGGCAAGTTATGAGTTTTGATTCTAATATTTTAATTAAGAAGTTTGTAGCATATATATGTTAGAATATGCTTTAAAGCATGCTCTATCTCTTTCTTTTGCTATGTCTTGATTTTAATGCGTCATTTTTGCTACTTTGAAGAAGTTGGAGAACCTTCCTCCAAAGCCAAGGGCAAGGCAAGGAGCATAATTTTTAAGCTTCTTTAAGCTTGATTAAAGAGGTCAGTGTTCATAAATACTAATTCTTCTTTCAATTTTATGTTTTATGAATTTTTACAACTTTGTGAGATTTTGGGTTTTGTGTATGACTTGTTTTGATATTTGTATTTTGAATGTTTTAATGTGTTCTTTTATGATTTTTGATTATGTTCAATGTTCAATTGGAAAAGAAAACCTTTTCCCTTCAATTGCTAAGAGTGACTAAACCACCATGAGTGAAGGGGAGAGGGCTTTCTTTGCCATTTTATGATTTTAACTCCTTTAAAATTATGTTTATGATGGGTTTTATTGATTGGGGAAAAGTATTTGGTACAATGCTTTTGTTGGATGATTTCATTTAAAACTTAAAGAAAGTTTAAATTGTGTAAAAAGGGTTTTATGTTTAAATGATTATAAGCAAAGGTCTCAATGGTTTTATTAAGTGTTTTTGGCTTGAAAAATTATGATTATTTGAAAAGGAAAATATATCCTCCTAAATCATCCAACAGAGGCTGAACCTCCCATAGAGAAAAGGCCTTGAGATTTATTTATTTACTTTGCTGGTTTATGATCTTTAAGTGATGATTGATAAGTATGTGTTAAGTGGTAAAGTTGCTATCAATTATTTTATTTTTTCATGATTTTTCATGAACTTAAAGAAAGCTTAAGTTGTGGAAAAATGAGTTTTGAGACTAAATGTTTTTGAGTTAAGGCTTTTAATGGTCTTTGAGTTCTTGAAATTATGCTAAGTATGTATTTTGAGAATGTAAACTTTGATTTGTATAAGTATGAAAAATTGTAAATTTTCCTAAGTTTTGAGTCTATAAGAATATGGGAAAAAGATATTTAAATTATGTAAAAATGAGTTTTATGTGTAATGATACAAAGCAAAGGTTTGGAATGATATTTCCTAAGTAAGATAAGTTTGAAAATATGGTTAATTGAAGAAGAAAAACTTTCTCCTTTTCTAAACTTAAAGAGGCCAAACCGCCCTAAGGTGGTAAGACTTGATTTCATAAATTTTAAGTTGGTTTTTAAGTCCTTTTATGTTATATTAAGTGTATATTTTGATCTCAGAAGTATGAAAGTGGTGAATTATTCAAGTTATAAGTTTATAAAAATATGAGAAGAAGGTATTTAAGTTATGATATATTTTATGATGAAATGAACTATAAGAAATATTATGAATTAAGAGGAAAGAACATATTTTTGGGCTTTTGTATGCTTAGTTTGAAAATGCGGTATGATATGATTCAATATGTGAGATGAACATGCTGGACTTCGATGTCATTATGTTATTAAGCTATGATCATATGCTAGACTCTGTATGCTTTATATTTAAGTGGACGCGCTTCATATGTATAAGTAGGCCCATAATGCCTTTATGAACAGGTTGGCAACCTATGGCCATAATAAATATGTCATGGAATCTTCTTTGCTTCACTTTCTTTTAAGTATATGTGAGACTATATGCAAAAATTTTAAGGAACTTAAATAATAAATTTCATTACGTAATCTTGATTTGGAAATAAATGAGTTCATGAATAAGAGATTTCTTATAATACGCTCAAGTGAAATTTGGTTTTCAAATGAGTATATAGTATGACATATGACAATGAAGTTTGCTTTTGATTATTTATTTAGTTTAAACATATGTTTTTGAAGGGTATTCAAAAGCTTAATTTACTATGATTTTATGAATATTGTAAGGAATATAAGTTTTGTTTTATGATAAAAATAATATTGTTTATGTTTAATTGAAAGTTAAGGTAACACGTTTTTTAAAAAAAGGTATTTTATATAGTTGATATATTATGATTTGATGATTATATTTTCCTTATGATCTATAATTTAAGGCATGTTGCTTATGCAACACTGGTTTTAGATGTTTATGAGCACCACTGAGTTATATACTCAGCGTGTTAATTTTTATCACGCGCAGATTGAGGACAGTGGGTGTTGCTTCAAGATTCAGAGGGTAGCATCAGAGTAGAAGAGATTTCTTTTAGGTAATCATTTTTTTAAGTAAGCTTTGTATTTATAAGTAATGGCATATAAAAGAAATATATATTTGGAGGGATTAATTATAAAGTGTAATGTAAATTATGTAAGGTTGTTGTATATTACAATTAATCATGAGAGTATGGAATTAGTTTTGAATATTAACTAATGGATGGGTATATGGACTATTTTCTAAGTTAGACGTGTATGATTGAAATCATAAGACTTAATATATTTTTCAAATGTCATTAATTTGATGATATTATCATGAACTAGTGTAATTGGATGGTTTTGCGGATTTTAGATGTATTCTTGATGTTGTGTGATATATTGGCATATGATGGGGTTTGAAGGTCTAAATTGGAAGTGCTATGTTTTCATTTATTTTGAAAAATTTAATTTTTAAAGGAAACTCTTATAGTTTTTATATAGAAATTTCCTAAAGCAGTTTCAAAAAAAAAAAAATTAGTTGCTAATAATATGAATAACTAGCCACTTCTAATTTATTAATATGATTTGTATGTAGGTTTAGACGGTGCATCCAGCACTGAATGTGGTGCTCACCATCTAATCCTCCGGGACCGAGTGGCGAGTGTTACATTTGTTCCTGCGTTAATACAACTCCCAAACTAGTACCTGAAGCATCATTTCAAGGATAAATAAAAAATTAAAATTAGGCAAGGCTAATACAGGTGCCTTATTCATGGCTGATTTCAACAATTCAAAGGCCTTTTCAGCATCTTCAGTCCACGAAAAAGCATTTTTTTTTCGTAATATCGAAGTTAATGGAGCTGCAATTCCTCCATATCCTGCAATAAACTTATGGTAGCAGCCAGTTAAACCCAAAAAACCTCTCAAAGCTTTTACAATAATAGGTTTCGGCCATTCCTCGATTGCTTAATTTCAGGATCTAACCTTACTCCATTATCATCAATCATATGCCCCAAATATTTAACTTTGGTTTGCCTAAACTGACACTTCTCCTTCTTAATTGCAAGATGGTGAGCTCTTGAAATAGAAAATGTAGTTTGAACATGTTGTATACGATCAGTCCAACTTTTGCTATATATGAGAATATCGGCGAAGAAAACTAGAATGAATTTTCTCAAATAAGGCTTGAAAATTTCACTCATAAGGGATTGAAATGTGGAGGGAACATTCGAAAGTCTATAGCACATCATCTGGATTCGTTCGAATTTGGAAGTAACCCGACCTGAGATCACTTTGTGAAAAATTTTCCCTTTTGTAATTTATCGATAATTGGAATTGGGAATTTATCCTTCACCGTAAATCGATTTGAGCCCTATAATCCATGCAAAACCTCTAACTTTCGTCTTGTTTTTAAACCAATACCATCGGAGAGGAACAAGGGCTACGGCTTCGTTGTATTGTTCCTTATGACAACACCTCCTCCACTAAGCGTTCAATTTCTTGTATCTGGAAGTGAGGGTACCTGTATGGGTGGACAAAAACTGGGCCAACCTCAGGTTGGAGAGGAATTCGGTGATCATGGGGCATTGTGGTGGCAATCCGATGGGTGCTTCAAACAAATCTACAAACTCAGTAAGAAATAAACCCAATTCATTAGTAAGTGTTACCTCAGAGCACATATCTACTGATAGTTCAGATTGAATTGCACAAAGCTATAAAATGATTCCCCGGCCTTGATTTTGTTGCATTGTTCTAGAGAGTATCTGGCCCTCCAACGCTTAGTTTTGAATTAGTGAATCCCTACAAAAATACATTGTGCCCATCTTTATTGAATTACATCTGTAACTTCCTAAAATCCCATAAAATAGGACTGAAATTGCATAACCACTGTGCCCCGAGGACAGCATCACTCCCTCTAGAGAAAGAAGGTAAAAGTCGACTTCCATAAGTGTGCCTTGCAACATGAGTGGTACCTTTCTGCACTAACATGGGCTTATCAATTGCTCACCATTAGCAACTACCACGCTGAGTTTAGGGCCATCTTCTAGCTTCAATCCTATGCTTTTGGCAAATTTTTTATGAATGAAATTATGCGTGGATCCTAAAATAATTAGGACAGTTAATCTAGCCTTGCTGATCTGCGCAGAGATATGCATGGTTTGAGGAATTAAGAACCGGACAGAGCATGTAAAGAAATTGCTGGTATCTCCATTGCTACACATCCAGGGTTTGCTTCATAAGTAAATTCCTCAAATCCCACCTCTTCTATTCCTTCAATTAAGAACAACTTCTTACACTTGTGTCCAAGTGTGTATTTCTTGTCACAATTATAACACAACACTTGTCTTCATCATTTTTGGAGTAATGCAAGAGAAAGCCTACGTATTGGGATGTTACAATCAAGAGTGGTGCCTTTAGAGCCTCCTGAAGTTGTTGAGCTCCATTGGGTATTGGAGTTGCGATTTTGAGAAGAAAAAGTTGAGCTGGTTATATGTTTCACTTCTTGGGCTTTAATTTTTTAAGTCCGAGCTAACCCAATTGCCGCAGTCAAATTTTGTGGATTCTGGACTAGTACATCAGCTTGCAACCCATATTTAAACTTGCTAATAACACATTATGTGTCCTGCTGATCTGATAAAGTACCAGTTCGTGAGAGAAGCCTCTTAAATTGAGTTTGATAATCAGCAAAAGGACCTGTTTGCTTTAGCTTACATAAGCCACCAAAGAAATTTACATATTCAGTTACCGCAAATCATTCTAGTAATCCAACTTTCATCCCATCCCAATTGATTAATTGCCCTTGGTTTTTACAGCGTTGATTCCATAATTGAGCATCTTTTTTCGAATGATAAGCTGCTAATCTTACTTGATCATTAGGAGCAGTCTCTTGAAATTCAAAAAAATTGCTCAGCTCGGCATATCCACAAGGTGGGATCTTTTGTAACATCATATTGGGGAAAATCAAGCTTGGCTAGCTTTGGTATAACCAATCCACCTACTTCACCAGCACTACCCTGTCCAAGTGGTCCTCGATTCCTATTGACGAACTGCTCTTTCGACCCATTCAACTGGGAGTTCATTGCTGTTACCAGCTCTTCCATCTGCCTAAGGAGTCATTCCTGACTAGAACTCAAGTTTTCTACTTAGTTTTCTAGTCATCATCGGCTATTGGCGTCTTTGATACCACAATGTTATGGTGTTGCTCAATGGACCGTCTATGTCCAGAGCCTGTGCAATGCCCTCTAGCTATTATTACTAACAAGAAAATTAGTTGTAGAGAAAGGAGAGTTTTTTCACAGTAGCAAAAAAGAACGAGTACTTGAAATTTTCTGATATGCCTTATTGGTTCAGTTCTGCATAATTCATAGAGTTTGAACAACAAACTAATACAATTTTCAAGCTAAAAAGCATTAACCAAATAACTAAAAAATAGCAACAAATTAAATAGAGGATAAGAACAGAATAACTAAACCGAAGCCTTATTATCTGAATTGCTCAAAATAATTTATTTAAAAAAATAAAGAAAAGTGCAAATACATGACAGACAAACAACACATTAAATTCAAGTTTGACAAGCAAATCTCATCAAAAATCTATTTTTCTTCTTAAATCAGACTCATCAATGGAAACCCCTCCCCATTTTCGATCCAACCCAACACCAATTGTAACAAGGTCCTGTAGAACTAGATAGTGAGTGTCATATTTTGTGCGAGAGACACAAGATTTCTTATCATCTTATTTATTTATTTATATAAAGAAAATAGTTTTAATAAAGTCTATTAGATTCAAAGATATAAATATTATTTGCATTTAATGTATTTGCGGACAACTTAATAATTAGAAAAGTTTTAGTAATAATCTTTTCACTTAAGTTGTAAAATCTTAAATATTAATATCACTAATAAACTATAGACAAAATTTGAAGGAAATAAATCTTAAAACTCATAAGAATCTAATTTGGTATCAAACATATTATTTTTAAATAATGGGATATAAAATTCTAATTTCAAATAAACCTTAAGTCATAATATTTAAAATCCATATTGATTGTTTATCATATAATGAGAAACAATAAATGTTCAATTTACTTTAAAATAAACATGTCCATCAGTTTTCACGTGGTTTGTCCTTGAACCATACATTTACTAGAGGAGGTCCAGCTCTGATACCACTTTGTCATGCTTGGACTCCAACCACCAGAAGCCAACTCCATCCCATACTAGATCGACAAGACCTACACGGTTTTGTTCCATAGGTGGAATGGAAACTTCCCAAGAGATCACCCATCCTAGAATTTTTATCAAGCGAGTACGCTTAACTCTGAAATTTTTTCAACTCTCTAATCATTCCACCAAAAGTCGGCTCTGACGATTAGTTCCCCTTTTCGATATATGATTCGATTCATTCTTATACCCCGCATTCCACTACCCTAGTTAGTCTGTCATTATAGAAGCTCGCCAGGAGTACTACTCTACCCGCCCTCTTAGGATTGTTTTGTCGGGTTGGGATGTAACAAATTTCTCATAATATAGAAGCATTGATGTTGAGTAGTTATGGTTTGGCCAGTTTGAAGATTATGTAATTCTATTGAGTAGTCATGTTGTAAGAGACTAAGATACGTTAGCGATTAGCCCATTTTAGGTGCATGTCGGGCACTAAGGGGACGACCACTCAACGTACTTCTTGCTAAACATATTCAAATGTGTGATTATTAATTGTGAACTGCATAAATTCATCCCAGTATTTCATGAAAAAAAATGCTATTATAGCATTTTTATTTTTTATTTTAATTTATTAAACACTTCAAACTTATAAAATTATATTTTTTTTAAATACTTTAATTTGTAAAAACATTCTATAAAATCCTTAAACTTATAAAATTAGATTAATTAATATATATTTTATAGTTGAAAAATGTAAAAAAAATATTCGATAAATTATAGAAATTCCATCATTACTAGATCGTCGATCCATATAATTGAATTAAGAACGATCCAATAATGGAATTTTTTTAATAAACGGGAAAAAGAATCTAGAGTAACTAATGAAGAAAATATTGCAGAATCAAAAGTGGCTCTAGTCTATGTTCAGATGGACGAACTGCTAGGAGCTCGTATGCGAGTTGGTTTGACTGCCCTAACTATGGCGGAATATTTTCGAGATGTTAATGAACAAGACGTACTTCTATTTATCGACAATATTGTCAAATTAATATTTTTTGCATATAAAAATTAAAAACTTTAAAAGTTGTTACTAACATGGAGATGTGTAAAATATTAGCAAAACGAATAATTTACGAAAATAATAAGTCTTTCGCAAAAGTTCAAGGTGTCATAAGAATTTTTTTTAGAAAGAAAGACAAGAATGAATTTGTCTATTTGGCCCATTATAATTAATTCATATTTTCTATTTGCATAACAAGTTTAAGCTCATTAGAGTACAACTACAATTTCAAATCCATATTTTTATTGTACAAAATATATTGATATATCGGGGGAAAGCTATCTCCTGTTGTGTAGCCCGCAGTGCTATATTGACCAATCGGGCTTTCCAATGAATTAAAAGGTATATGGATATACCAATGAGCTTTGGCTCAATTGTAAGGATGGACATTCAGTAGATTCCGTTCAAATAGAATGAAATCAATATAAACCGAATATATTAAAATTTGTTAAGATGACCACTGCCTATATATACGTGCGTGTGAAAGTTGAAACAAAGACAAATTCTAACGTACTTTATCTGTTTAGCATGCTATTTTTCTTTTTTAACAAATTTTCAGTTCTTTTCTAATTTTAATTGCATTTGATTGGATCTCATAATTTTATCCTAATTAATTACTTTTTAAAAAAAATTAATATTTATCTATTGCTATCCATTAACCCTCATAACTAATTAATTACTTATTATCTATTCCATTTTATTCTACCTTTTGTCTCCGATTCGAGACTGCTCTACAAATTCTAAATTTTTATGTCTTTACTAAATTTACTCGCATTTGATTATATCTCATAACTTTATCCTAATTAATTACTTTCTTAAAAAAATAATTAAAACTTGTCTATTATTGTCCATTAACCCTCACAATTAATTAATTACTTTATTATATATTCCATTTTGTTCTCTCTTCCGTCTCCAATTCAATTTTCAATTCTATTTTTACTGGAAACAATAACATAGGGGAGAAGTATGTTATTATATATCTTAATATGTTGAGCAGTAAGCTAGAAGCAGATGAGCATGGAAGATGCATAAGAAAGTGTGCAACATGTGGCTTGTTGATGAGCAATGTAGGAGCTTGGCCTAGCCATATTAAGAACCAAGCTCAAGAAATGGATCTCATGATTTATGGATGACCAAGGTAATTAAAGTAAGAGCAAAGGGTACATGTAAAAGGGTTTTTTTTTTTTCTCCCCATCTTTTACCTAACCCAAACATGGGGAAAAGTATATTTGTATTTAAAAATGAAGTTTGAGATAGAGGCACCGTAATATTTTTTTTTTTTTTTTTTTTTTATGGGTGCTATTGACTGAGATTCATTATGAGATAAATGCACTGCTCCATATGTATATATACATTTTTCTTTATTAAAATTTTTTATTTATTGATAATTTGTTTGTTACTGCTAATTTTTGTTCTACTAATAATTTGTTTTGTTTATTTGGTAATGTTACACATTCAAGTTGTTACTAAAATGTAGATGCCTAACTTCTTCAAACAATACAAGAAAAGATATCAAACAATTCCAACTTCAAAGTGTTCCAAAATAATTAGAGTTCTTCGAGTTAAAGTTCAAGTGTGCTTATATTGAATTTAAATTTTAAAATTATATTTGATTATATTTAATTATATAAGAAATGAAAGGGCAGTTGAAACATTGAAAATTTATTTTAAAATTTTTTTATATAAATTTTAAATTAGTTTAGCTTCTCTTATCTCATAACAAGAGCATGTATAAATTTTTAAATTTGATATAATAGAATTCCTTTGGATTATGCCTTTATTAGATATAATTAGTATTGCATTTTGGATATTAAGCATTTAAAAATTCTAATTTTTTTCAATTTTATTTTTTAAAATATGTAAGTAATTAAGTATATGTAAATTTATTTGTTGTATTATATATTCTGTGTAGTATACAAAATTTGTTATTAGTTTCTTTAATCATCAAATATACATGCACAAAATTAATTCAAAAATTAACCCCAATAATAAATATAAATATAAGTTTATATTAAAAAGTTTTTAAATATTCAATCATTTATATTCTAAATGTCATTCTTAATATTTTAATTTTAATCTTATTATTAAAATATTAGAAAATTATAATGACTAATTTTATTTAAAAATAAATATTTATTTGAAAATATTATCTATATCTATATTATGTGCATCAATATCTTATTTGAATTTTTTTTGTTTACTTTTTATATTTTGTGATTTGATTATTGATTTATATTTATATATATATAGATGATAATATTATAGGCATGTTTTATTGTTATTTCTTTATATCGAAGCTTTTTCTATTATTAATTTAATTGCTTACTTCTTATTTTTCCGTAAATGCATTGCACTAATATAATAAAAATAAATTATCATTTTTTTTTAAAATTTGCATATGCACATACCGGGCGGGAAGCGCGCAGAACAACGATTAGTTAGTTCATAAAATTAAACAAAAAATTTTTGTAAGTGAATTTAAACTAATTTTTCAACTAAATGAAAATCAAACCATAAAAAATTGATTTTTCTTTTAAAATTGAAACCAAACAGAATCAAACGAAATCAATTAATTTAGTCCATCTTAGCCCTAGTTACTTGTAAACAATACAGCCTCAGAAATAAAATGAAATAAAACATTTAATTCCTAAATCTTCTAATTTATTTTGAGATATTGCTTGCACTTAACATATATTTATTTGTGTTTTTCATATATTATAGTATCTTGCACATGATAACAAGAAATGAATAGATTATACAGTCAGTAGCAAGCAGCAAATACAGCAGAAAGCATCTGGAAAAAAATGCAGAAAATATCACATTAAAATTTATTAGAGAACTTAGTGCGACGGATACATTGAGGGATATACCCAAAAACCACAAAAACTCATTTTAGTTTAAAGCTGTTTTGCTAATCCTAGATACACATTCTGATTCTACCCTCATCTGTACAATCCTCTAATCCCAGTTGCACCAATCATAGGAAAAAAGAAAAGCAAAAACTTTATAATATAGGTAAGAACAAAAAGGAGGAAACAACATAATTGACATAAGACCATGTCACTAATGGTTCCATTCGTAAGGCATGCCAAACCTGCTGGAGCTTCCATTTGCAGGATCAATCCTTCTTACTGATCAACAGAACAAATGTTTGTCTTGGGTAAAACTAGGCATGCCATTTTATCCCCTCGAAACTTTTCAGTTCAACGAGAACAGACGTAATGTAAAAAAGGTCATCTTGTGCAGGTGGGATTCATTTCATGCCTTCTGAAATGTGCGCGAAGAAACCCCATGAAGAAGCCTAACAAACCCCAAGAAACTTAGCTTGCCATCTGAATGTCTAATCCAGTCTTGAAGAACCACATGAACTGGTACTGAGGGGCTAAGACCAAGCTCCTGAAATAAGAGAGAAATTTTGCACTCTAATCATTTGGAGAATAAAACTGAAGATGAAAAGATTACTGAGTACTTTCCGCTCAGTGGATCACAATGGACCATTCACTGGCAGTATTTATAATCCAGCAGACAGACTCAGCTCCAAGATTTACAAGGTTTGCAAGTACAAGATTTACATCCAAGTGTTCTTGAGGAATGAAAATTAACTTAGACAATTTGGTGCATGGTTTTTGGTAGTCCATAATGGAGCTATTTAGTGATTAATTTCTCACATCTTGTCAGCTCTATAATAAATCCTTTGTTTATTTATTAAGTGGAAATTTCAGATATATAGTTAAGTAAAACAAAATATATGTGCATATGAAGATAATGTGAGCATCCACATGCATAAATGCACACCCATTAGAAAGGGAGATGGAAAAAGAGCATACCGAGGCAAGTTCCTCGATCATAATAGGTCTGTTCCCATCCTTCTCAAACAACTCGAAGGCACGCCTTGCATGTTGCTCCCAACAATCCATTCCTTCTAGCTGATGCACACTAATGGAAGCGGCACAAAATTCTTCAAAATCCATTTTTCTGTATTGAAGAGAACTAACCTGAAATGGAATAGGGTTGACAATTAGACACCTTCCCAATAATATCACTCTCCTCAAAATTTATTTGGTAAAACCTCCGGCCAAACAGTTCAACCAAAATAAAGAATACATAGTTCAAATAATCTTTTGAAGCATTACCATGCTAACATAATCAAGGACCCTCGAGTCCTTCACTGCATCTGTGGAGTTCCTTATTACTGCCTGCTAATCCAAACATCATTCAGAATGACACAAGAATATGTGAAAAGTACACAAGTTGGTAGGCAGCCCAAAAGATGGGTAGGAAAAGAGGTTACCGTCTTAAAGTTCGACATAGAAATGTAGCCATTTTTGCTTGGCCCTAATAGTGTAAATTGCTCCCGGAGGTAAGCTAGCTGAGATACAGTTAATGTCTTTGCCAGAGCCTGTAACAAGAATCACACTTACTACTATCCTTTTTTCGTAAGGATCAGAGTTTACATCAAGGACATTACATGAAGCAATAAAAACTATTTTTCCACTAAAGCTAATTAAATTGTGAAAGTAAAAATAAGCCAAAAGTAAAGATAATGAAGGCACAAAAACATAGATAAATATCAATCAGTCCCTACACTATAGAACTTACCCCCAGTGCAGATTTCCTTAGAGAAGACGAGCAAATATAAGCTTTTACAAGCTTGTGTACTATCATGTCCAATGGGATCTTCAAGTCATGATGATTGGCTAACCATGGATGACCTAACAAACAAATTAAAGAATAATTAGAATTTAACATATTTCCATTGAAATATACTATGTGACTATATGATGGGTGATCAAATCAGGACTTTAAATGAAAACATGGCTTTAGCAACTTACTCAGGGCCTGAGCAGCAGTTAGTCTCTTGCGATAGTCCTTGTTTAACAACCTCTTCACAAAATCTACTGCTTCAGGGGATAAAGAAGGCCATGGAGCTTCATCAAAACCTGGGTCTGCTTTGAGGACAGCTCGAAAGATGCCAGATTCTGTTCGGGCCCAAAAGGGTCGGCTTCCACATAGAAGAATATAAGCAATTACACCAATACTCCACATGTCTGCTTCAGTCCCATATGACCTATGCAAAACTTCAGGAGCTACATAATATGCGCTTCCCACAATGTCATTCAACCTTTCATCTGCAAAAGAATATAATAGTCAAACTACAACCATTTGCAACCAAAAAGATGAGGATGATTAGGTTAGCTTAAGGTAGAATGGCTGACCTGGCTTCACATAGTCAGATAGTCCAAAATCAATGGCCTTCAATAAGGAAGTCTCACCCTGAGTACTGAATAGAAAATTCTGAAGCAAAACATAGCACATGACAATCAGAAAATAGGAATGAAGTTTGGACAACCTTTTAATATTTTTCTTTTGTTATTGTGGAACACGATTAGCATTTTAAGAAATGTACAGCAATAGTTACCAAAGAAGACTTATAAGTGGGGCTTGATTCAGGACAAAAGATGTGAAAGTCAAAACAGAAAACTAAAACCATCAGAGGATTGTAATATGCAATACTCATAACTATTGCTCGACTCAAAATGGAGATTTAACCAGTTATACCAAAAATACAAAAATTACAAATTCTAATTCTTCACTTCTGTAATCCATACCTAAATTATTTCATGTGTTATTACTAGCAAATATTGCCATGACAGTCCTACCTTCTACATCTTTAATACATCTTGAATCTGTAAATTATTTTCCGTATGAAACAGTAATAAATTACATTTGTAACCACTTTCATGAGAAAACCAAGGAAACACAGAGGAACAGAACCACAAATGCAAAGGACTGGTATGTGCCGGTAATGCAGTGTACACATGATACACAATCTAGTGGGAAGAAATCATTGGAAATTTTAGTGTCTTAATCAAAATAATATTCAAAATAATTATTTGATGAATGAATTACCTCTGGTTTAAGATCGCGATGAACAACACCTTGGAGATGACAGTAGGCAACTACACTTAATATCTGAACCATAACTGTCTTTGAATCTTCTTCAGAGTATTTTCCACCCCTGCATAACATAAATTGGAAATAGCCAGTTGGAATTTCAAACAACAAGGCAGAGCTGTATGACAAACAAAACAGTATTTGCAAGTAAATTACCTTGAAAGTATCCTATCCAATAGTTCACCACCTTTGCACAACCTAAATGATATAAGGCAGAAAATTGGTAAGCTCCAATTGTTTAAAATGTACCTTCCAATGCAATACTATGACCAATTTAGAAACCTAACTAACCAGGCGTATGTTTTCTACTTCAAGGGAAAAGAAATGAAAAAAAGGTAACAGTAATCAGATAACCGAAGAACTTGCCTTTAGTTACTTAGCCATGTCAAGTTAATTGCCTCTCATAAAAAATTTGATCAAGCCATCATGATATTGAACGAACAGAAAACTCAAACATAAGCATGATTGAAAGGTGGGCAAGTGCATTGTATTGTGAATGCACACAAAAGACAGAAGAATTTAATCCATGCCTATATCACAACTTTGAAATTAAATATATCATCAGCCTCTTTTTTTATATAGAAAAAAAAATTATGTCAACCCAAGAATAACATATGAAATGCCATTTTGAGAGATGCCCAAGAGGTAACCCAGCTTACTCCATCACAATGTAAACATTGTCATCATCTTCATAAGAATCATAAAACTGCACCAGGTTCTTATGCCCTGTTAGAGCTCGTAATATTTTCACTTCTCGTCTTACATCCTCGATTGCAATTGCAGTGGTCATCTGTGAAAATTTTTCATTTTCATTAGCACAAAGCAAACAGTTATATTGTTATCAAAAGAGTCAGCCGCCATCAAATAAGTGACACTAACTATTAACAATCATGGTCCCTGAATGATCTAGAATAAAATAAAGATCCCTTGGCAAAGGAATAGACACTTGCTTTGAGAAGAAGCTTACAAAGAAGTACTACGCCTGCACTGTAATAATATATTATATGGTCTCTTATGATCTAGAACAAAATTACAAAGTACGTTTAGTTATAGACTAACTGAGAGCACGAATTCCTACTAGTCATGCACTAACCACAGAAATAAGTGCTTCCACATGAATTAAGCATCCAATACTATATTAATGTCTTTCCTGTTAAAGATCAACAAAAATCAAAAGCATATGAAGATATGCAAGTTAAAAATGTCATGAAAAAAAAAAAATTAAGGATTTCACTTTTCAGAACAACCCAGGCTTTAAAAATGTCATGAAAAACCTCAATAGCCATCTTAACAGTGACAGAGAGCTCTTTAATATAACTCTAACAGTTGCAGAAAACTAATCGTTAAAGATGCTCAATCTCAACAAAGTTCTTCTAACATATGCATTGAGCTCACCGACACGGCAGAATTCACATAATAAGTTAATAGCTACAAAACAGCTCCTAAAACATGAACCGTCAAATTTCCAAATTTTCAAACTAATCCATAATATAAATTAGCAAAAGAATTACTCTGGAGAGGCAAGAAAAAGTTGAAAACTAAACCTTAGACTTAGGAATGACTTTGACAGCCACATCTTGACCTTTCATGCTGCCTTTCTTAGCCTGGGCAGAGCAAGTATACCCAAAATGACCACGCCCCACTTCCTCACCAAGTTCGTAATGGCTTACAAACTGCTTTGAAAATCCAAAATTCTTGTCCAAAGCAATATCACATTCATTACCCTCAGGGATCGAGGCCTCGTTGGGCTTGACAGAGCCATGCCTTCGAGCAAGCAATGCACGAATATGCTTTGCAGGAGAAGGTGGTGGAAAAGGCCTCCTGAAAATTCTCAAAGGAGTGGAGCTTACACTTGATATTGCAGGTGAGTTCTTGAAAAGACTTGGTAAAGGACTTGGACTATAGAAAGGGAAACTAGAGGTTTTGCTTGTTCGAGAATTTGGTGGCTGTGGATCACTTTCAATGGAGACTGCATGATCGTTGGATTCATTTTGCTGGGTCTCAATGGGTTTTCCATGACAGAGTCCCATTGAAATAAGAACCCAAGAAAAGGAGAAAATTCAAGAAATCACTATTAAATCAAGAAAGTTGAAAAAAACTGTGAACAATGAACTTCAGGAAAAGTAAAGAAGTTAGGCCATTGAAGTGAATTAGATAACAAAAGTACAAAGTTTCAAGAACTTCGAGGTGAAGAAAGAAAATTTTGTCAAGAAAAATATATACAGGAAAGAGAATCAAGAAGAAAGTGCGCTTGTGATTAAAGAAAAGAACATGAAAAAAAAAATAACGTTCAAAAATTTGAAGGGGAAAAGAATGAAGGAAGAAATTTAATTCAAGGACTTGAAGCTCAAAACAAAGAGGGAAATTCAGTGTCTTGAGTAAGAAAACTGAACTTTACAGGCTGATCAAAAGAACCCAGAACTGTTAGCACTGTAATTTCCCAAGAAAATGATCTTGCAGCAAATTCCAGATTGGAAAGGTAGGAAATTCAAAATTAAAATCAAAGGAAAGGAAAGAAAACATCCAAAAAAGAAAGAAAGAAGTTTAGACTTTACTGATCAAAGAAACAAATGGTTAAATAGAAAGAGAAGAGAGATGATAAACAAGAAGCAAATTATGGGAGAAGCTTGAGGGAAAAAATGAGAGAAGCAAAAGCAAGAAAAACCACAAGGTGAAGAAGTTATATTCCAAGAAGGAAAGAATGGACAGAGAAGAGAGAAGAGGAGGCAAAAGCACAGCAAAAGCGAGGAAAAGATGCTTAGCAGAGGCAACAAGAAAAGAGAAACTTAAAAAATAAAAATAAAAATAAAAATAAAAGAAAGAAAAGAAAAAAGAACAACAAGGCTTCTTCTTTTTTTTTTCCCCTTTTTGCCAGCTTCTTTATTATTTTCTTGTTCCTCATTAATTTTGCTATATACAATACAATGTATGTATTTTTATAGTATATAGAAAATAAAGAAATATCAGTTGGATTGATAATGTATTGTTGCTCTCCAAATAATAATGGAAGTGGGGTTGGAGGGTTTGGATCCTTCCAGCCTGTCCTTATTGATCCCAGGAAACAAATATGATGGATGTGGTGTTTCATTTTTAATCATTCACATATTTATTTATTTTAATTCTTGTTATTAATTATACATCAATTTTAATTTTTTTTACAAAAATAAGTTATTTATATCATAATTAAAAATTTTCTTCTTTTTTTTTCATTGAGAAACTCATACCCGTATATAGACGGTGTTAGTTTTACCAGTAAATTTTAATTATTTTTTATTATGTTTAGTACAATAACGTCTAAACTAATTTTTAGAGATTAAAATCTAACTTTTAGTATTTTATCAAAATAATTTATTTTGCCGAATAGTCCCATAATAATATTTACTACTAAGTAAAAAGAAGTAAGATTCGCTTAAATTCTTAAATTTGTAAAAACTCTTATAATTAATAAAATTTAAATTCCAAACTTTTAGCTCCCATAATTTTTTAAAAAATTTGAAAAAAAACAACCAAAACATATATATGGGTATTTAGTAATTTACTTTTGAAAAATAAACTTTTACTAATAAAAAAATAAAAAAAAAGCCAAACTTATAATTACATGTGAAAACATTGTAAGCTGTTAAGAAACTGAACTTCCATTGTCTGGTGTATTTCTCCTTTGAACTTTGACCTGCTTTTTTTGTTGTTGGCCTCTGAAAGTCTTCTGTTCTGTTTTGTATTCTTTTGTTTTGTTTTGTTTTGTAGCTTTTCTTTATTTTAATATGTATATATGTTGTTTTCCGCTGGATAAAACAAAGATTAGCTAATAATTATAATATCATTACCACCCTAATCTATACTTATAACAATCGCAATCTATTATTTAACAAGATTTTTCCTTTTAAAGACAAATTGAAACTTCTTCTCAAATCATTATTTAAATCAATAGAATAACTAAATAAAAAAAATTTTTCTTTTTAAAAAATTCTCATATTTTTATCAAATTAAAATAAAATATATTTTTAAATCAACGTATACATATATTTATTAAAAATGCTAATTCAGGCACACTAAATATAGTTTAGTGCATATGCAACCTGATAATTTAAAATGATTATAAATAAATTGAAATGAATTGGAGTCGGCTCGATTCAAGTTTTAAAAGTCGAATTCAAATTTTGCTCATTAAACTTATGTATGCGTATGTTTATCTAAATTATTCACAGGGTTTAATTCATTTATATTTTTTATCCTTTTTTTTCATAAATTTATATATTGACCCCAGAAAAAAATATTTCTAAATCCGCCCAAGTATCTTAGTAAAAAAAGCCTTATTCCAATTAAGAAAGTTTTGAATATAAGATTTTTTAATTTATGATTCACAAAAGATTTTAATCTTAAATCTTAATGTGCAAAACGTGTTCCTATTAATTTGGGTGATGATTTTACCAAATTGCTCTCAAAATACTTCCATTGAATTGTGAATTTCTAAGAAGACTTTTGTTAACCTAATTCTGTTGAAACTTTCAATATTTTTATGCAAAAGCTCTCTGACCTTTCTTTTTGTTCATATTTCAACTAAAACATCATATTTAATGTGTTGATTGCTTTGCTTCATCTAAAATATAATATAACGAAATTAAAAACAATTTTAATATATTTTTTATATTGTATTTTTTATTTAAATTGATCTACTTGCCAACTGAAATAACCCATTAATTTATTTTTATAGAATTTTGATTTAAAATTTAATTATAAACTCTAGCCAACGAAAAATAATTTCTTGTGCTACAAATCGAACCTAAAAACAAAATTTAAATAGTTAAACTCGATTGAAAAATCTTGGAAGTAAATGAAAATCTGGCTAAATCAAATCATTGAATTGAATTGGATTGACTCAAATTGAACCGAAATCACTTTGATAAAACTGGAATTGAACCAAATCGTCCAAAAACCTTTCTCTCCTTCCTCACTCACGCGATATCTCTCGCTCTATGTCACCGCACACCTTCCTCCTTCCCAACTAGATTTCGGCCGCCGCTTGACAAGATCGGGACACCGATCGACCTCCCACGAACAGTCGACTCTTTTTCTGGACCCTTTCGACGCAGACGTGAGCTCAAGTGGTCTGAATCACGACCATCTCCTTCAACCGCGGCTGCTCTTTAAATTTTCGACATTTGACACTAATTCAGGCGATTTCACACCATGGGGTGAGCATCGATCGACTCCCCAAGGTGCCATGAGCTATTTTCCTCAAGAAATTTGAGGTTTTACTATCTTTTGGAGGAGCCACCATGAACGGTGGTGGGGGCCAACTGTCGAGCTCGATCCAGTTGGCTAGAAGATCGATCTCGCTTAACTGACACCGGAAATGGAATCCTCGATAAAAAACGAGTCGAATGACATAAAGAGCACAAAATTCTGGGCAAGTGCAATTTTCTGACCCCCGTGAACGGCGGCACAGCCGGTGGTCTGGTGACCAGCCGACAACACTCCAATGAGGCATTCTAGCGGCAGAAGCCTGCATTTCACACACTAAGTTCGAACCCAAACTCTGAATGTCGATCGGTATATTTTGCAGTTAATTTTACATTGTCACCGTCAATTTAGATCGACAATTAATTGAGTAGTATTATTTAATTTATAGTTAAGCGAATTAAATAAAAATGTGGTGTGAATTGAATTGCCAAATTATCAATGAAATGAACATATTATGATATTATTGATTAAAATGATAAGGATATGTAAGTAACATAAATTTAAAATTTAAAACAGTTTAGTTATTAATAATTAAACAAATATAGTTTGAATATTGATATTGTAATTGTAAGAAATTGAGAATGGTGGATAGGAATTTATTAGGTTTGCCCGATGGAGGGGCTGTGTATTGTGCTGTTTAAAATTCAGACAGTTTAATTTACAAAGAAGATGTTGTCGAATTTTTGACAGAAAAGAAAATTTGCTAAAAGATAAAATTTATTGTAGTAAATAATAAATTGTAATATTAAATAAAAAAATAAATTAATAAAGAAACAAATTAACTAATTAAACACAAATTAATTACATTATATTTATTTGATTTTAGCAACATATTTAGAAATGAAATTCTAAATGGTATTGTGAGAATAAGAAAACTAAAGTAATTGAATAATTGTTATTTCGAAACCATATTAAATTTATTTGTTAAAATAATTAAGTATATGAAAATGTGTATAAATAAAATTAGTAATTATTAAATTGATTTGCAAAGCACATAATAAAATATTTATTAAATCATATTATACTTATTGGGTAAAATAGAAATTCTAAGAGAAAAATTAATTTTAGTTAAATGATTTTAATAAGTAAGTTGGGTAATAATTTTAATAATTGGATTTAAGTTAAGTGGATTATTTCTTTAATTATTAAAGTAATAAATAAATCTATAATAATTGATTTACTTTAAAATTATAAATAATAGGATTTAATGAAAGTAGAGTATAAATATAGACTGTGAATAAAAATAATAAAGAAACTAAATAAATTTTAATCCTTACTTGAACTAAAGTATGGACTTTAAAATAACAAATAAATCATAAAGGATTTAAATTAATTAAACTGCTTAAAAATATAAAGAACTAGTTATTAATAAAGGACTAAATATGAAATATTAATTTGATATTAGGTTGAGAAAATTTAAGAAACTGATGTTAAAGCTTTATTAATCAGAGGATATCAAATTCTTGCTTGCAGGTGAGTAATAATATATAATGTTTTACCAAATTCATTACTGCATAATTATTTTATGTCTTGTGTCTATTATTTCTAAATTCTTGCATACATAGTATGTGAATGAATGTTTGTGCAATGATAAATGCTATGAATAATTAGTTTGTACATGATGATATGTGATTGTTGTGTGGGAGTTGGAATGATGTGAATCACCTGAGTTGAGAGCACAGCTGTGGTGAGAATGTCGTCAGTGGGCTGTAAGCGGTGGGAGTGGCGGCCCCCCTTGTGCACTTTGGATGATGACACGTGTCATGGAAAAAATATTTTTACAAAGAAAATTATTTTGCGAAAAATATTTTTATCTGATTATGGTTTTACTCAAATGGGGGTAGGCTCCCTGGGTGCACAAGTCACAGGACTATGGGATTATATGATATGATATGATGGATATTAAAGCATGCTTGGGGAGAGTATGGTCCTGTTAAGGTGATTTCACTAACTAACAACCACTTGATGTGCATATGATTGCAATTGTTTATAGATGATATGATTGATATTGTTGAATGGAGAATGTTCATTTAGAATGTCTTAAATATCATTTGTGTGAATGTGTGAGTTTAGTATTATATGTTATTATTCACTGAGTTTTATACCCACTGCTCTCCCCCTTTATCCTTTATTTTGTTTTAGTAGATTGTAAATCATTTGGAAAAAAAAAAATTTGGAGCTTAGTTTTCCTTCCTTTCGGAGTTAGTTAAAAGAATGTCAAATATGTAAGATAGAATCATGTTTAATCATAATTCTTTATAATTGTATTGTAATAGAAAATCCGCAGTTATGATAGAATTTTATGATTGTAATAATAATGTTAAGTATATGTAAAATTTTATGGGAACGGTTGAGTTAAATGAAATAAGGCATTGTAATAGTTTGAATCATTAAAAATATAATGGGCCAACTTGTAGAATATTTTCACATAATTATGGTATTAAAATAAGATATTAGGCTTACTACGGACCTTAGTGGCCTTAAGTTTTTCCAGACCTTAGTGCAAGTCCGGTCCATAGAAACGGGTCATGACAACAACGAATGCTAAAACATTAGTAACTAACTAGTTTGCGACCATTATATGCCCTTTATTGATTTGATAACGAAACATCTTTATTTGAAATGAAGAATTAAACCTTATATATTTAAATATTAATTTCATTTCAAAAATCTATTATTATTCGTAAGATAATCTCATGATAAAAAAATAATGACAATGATAATACTGATAAAAAGTATTATTTAAAATTAGATTTTATTTTCACAAAAATGTTAAATTATTTAAAAAAAGTGCATAAAATAAATTTATAATTTAATACTTTACGTTGCATCTTTCATATAATGTTGGGGAGACAGGAAAGAAAAACATCATTTATTTTTTTGTGGCAACTTGTATATTACCGGCTTAAACAGTACTCAGTCTCATCCTTCTTTGATTGTGTGCTTTGCCTAAAAAGGTAGTTGCATCCACTTTCATGTCACTAAACAAAAGCTACCTGTTTTTGCTTCTAAATTTATACGAAAACAACCAAACTCACCAATTTCTTGTAATATGGACCCAAATAATTTCAGATCGCTGCACTACTTCGTAAAAAAATATAAATAAATCTGTTCGAGTCGAGCTCGTGTCTGATTTTTAGGTTTAAACTCGAGTTTAAGCTCATCTAGTTAAATTTATGAAACAGAGTTTTTTGAATAGGTCATGAACTGTTTGGTTCATGTATAGCCCAATGCATATCAAAGGAATTTTGATTTCCCCCTATGTAATTTTTCCCTGTTTGTATAATGATATTTATTTGTAGGGTTAATTGTTTTGGATTTTCATAATAAAGTGGGTGCATCAACTTTTCCTTTTCTTGAGTGAAGGCTTATAGATAAACAATACCCCATCTTTACTTAAGCTTAACTTGGTCCAAATATATTTATTTTTTAAGCAATTACTTATTTAAAGTACAAAATTTCAATTATTCTAATATTTTTAATTAATTTTTAATACTGTAAATAAATAACGGAAAGTAAGTTATTTGAAAAATATTTTTTAAAGACAAATTATTTTTCGGAAATAAACAGAGCGTAAGAGAATTCAATTTTTTCGGAGCTTTTACTCCTTTTATTCTTTTTTTTTTATGAATTCTTTAATAATTTCTTCATAATTCGAGATTGAATGATGAGGAACCAAACCTTTTTTTATAGGAATTTTAATGTGGCTTAACCATTATTTTAATTAAAAGTTCTATAAAGTTGATTTTCTTTATCTTACAATAGTCTAATTAGGCTAATTGTGGTTATTTCTTATAAATAAATTATTTTAATTATTAATTTAGACTCTATATTTAATTATAATTTTATATTTTATTTTAGCGAAAGATATAATTATTATAATTTCAAATATGCTTCTTGTTGTTTAGCAACAATACGTGGGTAGGAAGTGACAGGCATATGTCACATTTACATGTAAAAGTTGATGCATATATTAATGAATAAACTATGGTAGAAGGGGTATATATATACATGCAGTGGACAAACGGCAAGTGAAAGAGGGGAATAAGACAAGCCGTCTGATCCAAGAGAATCCCAAATGGGCTAACTTTCGGTGGTTGTTGACCTTATATTTCTTCTTATTCTTATGATTTTCATTGTGTCAGCTTCATGCTTTGGCTTCAACCTTATTATACATTTTTTTCAATTTTCTTGACGCTTTATAGTTAGGGCTGACCACTCTGTTTGTTTAGATTATTATAAATCAAGTAAATTAAACTTTTTTTAAAGATAAAAATTAAATCAAACTGATTAGCTGAATCGATTTGATTTAATTTAAGTTATTTTTAAATAAATTTAGATTTATTATTTTGAATTTAAATAAATTCAAAAAGGTTTTAAATAAACTTTTCAATATTCTAATACAAAGTCAATTATCATTCTAAATATTTATTTCACATACAATTTTAATAATGTTTTTGAAATTGTCGAAGTTGGATTTTTTTTCTTTTTGTTTTTTCACATTATAATTCTTTTAACTAACAATAACTAACAACTATAAGTTGACAATTCCTTAACGAAAAGGAAAAAAAATGTTGACAAACATTATTATTCCTCCCTTTGGTCTATGTCTTTTGACTTGATTGAAAAGAAATACATTCTTGAACATGGTATTTTCATAAAGAATTTTACGGCATCTTCAATTTTTATTGAATATCTCAATTTATAAAATTAGATCGTAAACACTTATTAAAAAAAATAAGTGTCACCTCAGCCTTCTGCATTTTTTTTTTTAATACTTTGTTATCTCTTATGTATATTGAAAAAAAATAAATCAATAATCTATCTTATCCGCATGGAAAGCAACGATAAGATTAATTGTATGATTATCTATATTGTTAATATTTTAAATAAAATAAATTATCCATTTTTTAATTAAAAATAATAAATGAAATTTTAATTAAAAAAATTAATCTGTTAATTATTTAAAATACATAATCCACGTACGGTCCAAATAGTTAAGGCACAATAGGGATGAAGGAATAAATTAATATAATAATAATTCATACGGGACCAATATATTTTTATTATAATTAATCATAAATTATTTCACTAAAAATTTATGATTGAACTCCTTATTAATTTAACTTTCTATAAAATAATAATTTATATTCCCATTACATATGCTTATCAAATAAAGTAAATTACTGATAATTTATTTAAATAATAATTTTAATTTTTAAGATTGTCAGTTAATATTTCATGTGTCGGATTAAAAATTCACCTGCAGTAAAGATATAAGTTTCCTTTGCGAGAATTATTGTCCCGATAAATGAAACTCACTTTTTAATGAATTAAAGTACAAAGCAATATATATTTGCTCATATTAATTAAATGAAGATTAAGAATATAAATCTTATTTCTAATGTCTTAGAGAATATGTTTTAATAGTCAGTATAAAACAATCATTCTCTACTTGGTCAGTTAGATACGTACAAAATGTACTAACACCATATTACAAAATATGTTGAAAAATTTAATCATTTAATGCAAATTTCTAATTAAATACATATAAATAATTGTTCAAAGAAATACACCAAAAATATACTATTACATTTGCACGATTAATAGTTTATCTCTGTCACTACAATCACTAAGAATTAAACCAAATTCTGAAAACTCCAAAATAGAAGAGTTCAAAGCAAATAAAATAGTTTTGACCATAAAATGACACCCTGGCGAAAGCAAATTACTTTGTAATGATAGTAAACATACTCTAAGCCCTGATATCTCCACAAGCAAAGGGTCTTTATATGAGTCCACAAAACTATATATAGCTTGAATGAAGTCACCATTTCGCATCCTCAAAAACCCTGCCAAAACCTACTATTCTTAAACTGTCAAAAAAGGCACCGGCAACAAAGCCTTGCCATTCCCTGGTCGACTCTCTACGCCCATCCTGAACAAGCTCGCACTACCTGACCTGCTGACTGTCGTCTTAAAGTAGCAGCAGTCGCTGCAGCCTGCCAGTCGTGCAAGAATTTTCGGCAACTGGAACACAACTCCACCGCAATCGTCTCCTTATTATTCCAAAGCAGTTTGTTCCACTCCTCCCATAAATCCCATACAGTCACTACTACTTTTTGGACGTAATCAGCTCCAAGAACCTACTATAAGAAAAATTTAAAAATAGTAGTGTTATGAGGTGGGGTGATATTCATACTACTCCAAACTTCAATCGCCTTATGACACCAGATTAATACATGATTAATATCCTCCTCTATCTCGCAAGAACCACGTATGGTCTCCACAAGAGTAATTCTTATTTATTTCTTATAAACGAGAAGTCACACACACATATATATATATATATATATATATATATATATATATATATATACACATCAATTGTACACCTAATTAGGAAAATAGATTTCTACACTAATTAGGAATGTAGACTTCTAATATATATAGGATATCTATAATTTTTTATAAAGTTTTTAATGAAACAATAATTCATCTCATATTTAGAAAAAAATAATTTACTATTTTTCTTTCACTAATATTTTTTTCTCATAGTGTCTTTATTTTTTGTATGGTTTTAACCAGACATATTCTTTGAACAATAAACATCCAAAATATATATTTTTTTATCTCCTTTAATATATTCTTCTTTTAAAAGAAATATACACATGAAGTATTATCTCCATATAATATTGTAGAAATTTCTTCCTGGATAAATAAAATTCATGTAGTTTGAACAAATTGAAATATTTGTCTCAATCAAATACATGGTTATCTTTTTTTATGAGTTGCTAAAATTTTTGCATGGCTAAAATAAATAATAACGATATTTTGGTTCTTGAATGCCATAAAATATTTATACCTCCACATGTATGTTAATAATCTGACTATGATCTACCATAATGTGAGCATTTGCATAGAAATTAAAACTAATTTTGATATGTTCGTTATGATATAAACTCATATCATTTTACATGGATATATCAAAATATAAGTTTTAAGTCTATTCAATTGCTTTATATGCAAGAAGGATTATGTCTTACTAATAGAATTTATAAAAATACTATATCAAGTGAAATATGACTAACAAGATATATAAGCGCCTTAATTGCACTAAAATATGATACTTTTGGACTAAGAAATTATTCATAATTTTCTCAAGGTTGAAAATGGTCATTTTCTCGTCAAGTAACCTCACAACCATTGATATCCACATAAAATTATTTTAATAAGTTAGTAATATATGTGGATGGATGGATGTAAATTTTATTTATGAAATGTTTTACCTTCAAGTCAAGACAAAATTTTATATTTCCAAAGTCTTCCATCTTAAGCTCTTTCTTTGAAGAATTTATAATCTTTTGATGACTTTTCAGGAATTCAATAATATTCATAATGAAATAATGGCAAATACATATTTAAATATCTTTATAAATACATGAACATATGACATTATTATTATTGCATTCTTTCAATAATTATTCACTAATCAAAACATTAACTTAATTATGATAAGGTATAAAGTAAATATTAAAAGTGTGAAAGTATGTGCATTATACTTTAAAAAAAAATATTATAAATAAAATATAATCATAAAACAATATAATGTTTGGTCAGCTATAAATATCATTAAAGTGATTATAACACATGTATCGAAATTTCTTTAATCCATATAGAAATTGATTGATATATTTCTTGGGATTTTAATTTTCACGCTTCAATAATTTTTTAATCTTTCATGGACATCATTACCCAGTAATTCACTGAATATATTTTCATTAGTTATGTATTTGAATCGGTTATTAATACATGGGGTACAAATTTATGGATATTACCCATGCATAGAGGACTAAAACCATAATTAGTAGTGGAATAACATACTAGAACATTGTTAGAAGAAGGGGTAACAACAAATACTCTAATGCTTAGTGAGCAAAAGAATAATAGGAAATGCACTTGGGAGGTTTAAAGAACTCCTTAGGAGTTTTGGTAATGGATGCTCGATCTACTTTAGATGCATTTTTATTTTTTTATCTTGCGATAATTATTATATATTTGATAAATCATAATCAAGCTATAGTCCTAAATTGAAAATAAATTGACTTGGACCCAAATTATTTAAGAAGCAGGAATCCAATTCAAAGTGAAGGAAATTGGGAAACCGTATCTGGAAAACATAAAGACTTTTGGTGCAGCCTTAGCTCGGATCTTTACTTTGCCATAACAATGGTAAACAGGTTTACACTCACTCACCTTCTCCATTTTTTCACTTTCCATGTCCATGAATTAAATATGGTTTTGCCATTATTAAGGTAAATTACAATTTGATCCCTATGATTTTGAAATATATGAATGCGCCATTTGTGGTTTACCAGTTGCTCTTGCTAAAAGGCGTTTTACCAATGCAATTGCCTACTAGTCTTTTATTTTGGATGCATATTATTAACATAATGCAATAAGGCCATTAGTCAAAGACAAATACATTAGAAAGAAACCCTTTTTGGCCCTAACTCTATATATGCCGCGACAAAATTCTATTGCAATTAGAAATTAAAAAAAGAAAATTTCCAAAAGATACGAACATATATTAGATTTGGTCAGCTCTTTTTCAGGCTCCGAGATATATACATAGAGAAAAAAGAAAAAAAAAAACCCAAAATGCAACAAAGAGTTCCCTTGATTCCTTCTTTTATAATCAGTGGAGCTTTGTTCAATATAAAGATATATTCTTATTCTTTGATACCCTTCTCTCTATCCTTTCTTTTAAAATAGAATAAAGTTGGTCTAGAAAATGGCAGAGAATAAAATATTTTTATTTTAATTTTTTTGTTGTTTACATGCAAGAACATGGAGTACAGATGTTTCCAAGAGGGAATTCCTTGACTAGAAGGACACAAATAGCAACATTAGTCAAATGGGTTTGTTTTGATAATTTTATATTTTTATTATGATAATGAGAATCCAAAGGCATTAATTCATAGCGCTAATTGCGATAAAAAGGCTGCTTTTTGCAATTTTGTAAATTGCAGCCTTTGCTATCCATCTCTAAATTTGCCCATTTCAAAAGTCTAATTGAGAAGTTGTTGAAATTACTCCTTTTTGGACACTGTAATGCCTTGATATATGCCATTATTATGTGTTTCTAGTGCTAACTTTGCAATCCCACTATACTTTTCTTTTACCTTTTTTTTTTTAAATAAAAAAAAAGGTAAATTAAGAGCTTAACAAGTTGCATTTGGAGTTGTATCACTGTGTTTTAATTAGCCCTTTCAATCAACCAAACTCCTTATAAACCGTTACAAAATTTAGGTCTGAGCTTAACAAGTCGAGCTCGAATTTAAATTAAAAAAAAAAATCTAGTTATAAATTGTAAAGGAGAGTCTAGTTTTTGAAATCAAATTTCAGTATATTTTTATTGAGTTAAATTTGAGCAATGTTCGACTTAATTCGGCTTGTTTGTAACCTTAATTTTAATTAGATAATATTGAAAGTGCGTTTAAAATTATAGTGTTCTTGAGTTTAAATATTGATTAAAATAAATTAATTAAAAAAATGAGCTATTAGCAACAAAATATTATTTCATCTGTCCCAAAATATATGTCGTTTTTTGGATGATTATTTTTTTTAAATGTAAATTGTTTTTAGTATTTTAAGAAATAATAAATGATGTTTTTTCAGTATTACCATTATTTATATGAGATACAATAAATATTTTCACAAATAATTATTATTTTTGAGATAATGGATAATTTGGTGAAATAACCTTTGAATTTATTATAATCTAGAAAAATTAATTAATTCCTTAATTTTTTTACAAAATTTTAAAAAACTTTTATTTTGAAACAAAAGGAGTATTTCATTTTATAAATTGTCACCATGTTGATAGTTACTCTCTATTTTCTATCATAGAAAGTAAAATTTGAGATTTGTTTTTGGCATAACAATAAATTAGATATTTTCGACATCTAATTTGATTATCAAGTAAATGAATTTAGAATGAGTATTTATTTAAAAATAATTATTTAATAAAAAATTTAATATCATTGTATTGAAAGAAAGAAAAAATTCATAAAGATGTATTTACATAGCCTAAAATTCAAATAAATCTAATAACCATAATGGATATAAATAAAATTATGAATATTTTTTTACTTTAAAGTTTAATTCGGCAATAACTTTTTAAATAATTAAAATATTAAATGTTATAACTTTTGAAGATTAACACATCATTTTATAAGAAATTAATTTATAACGTTTAACTTTTAATATTTTATGAAAATCTATTAATATTTTATAAAAAAATATTAAATTAAAACAGTTAACAATTATACTGTACTAAAATTTATAATAATTTTTTACTATAGTGAGAGCATAAAAAATGGTAATTATTATGAGCATCTAACAATAATTTTGAAGCCTCAACTTTATCTTCATTATGATATTGTTAGGTAACCCACCATTGCCAGTTTTCATTTCTTGGAAAAAAAAAAAAAAAAAAAAAACTTCCCTTGACCATGACCAAGGAAGGGAAAGAAGGAAAGGAAAGGAAAACAAGAAAATTGGAGGGAAAGAGACAGCCATTTTAGAGAAAGACTTTTATCACAGTATTTATGTGCCCTTAGGCCACTTGGATGTGAATGTGGCAATTTTTTAATGGTATTCATGTGTATGACACATGGCAATAATCAAGTGGTTGATTGTCTGACTATTCCTTGGATATAAAGATGATGCTTTGTTGGACAATAGATGACCTTGGGATTAGAGATTCTTGGCACAAAAAAATGCAGCTTTGTTGCTTCACTTTGTTTAGTTTTTATTTATTCTCTCCCCACTAATATAAAAGAAAAGAAAAGGAAGTGAAGAAGCTCTTGTATATATTCTTCTTCTATTCTAAAATGTGCAAAGCCCAGCTGGACAAGGCCCAATCCTCTCAACCATGGACCTACTTATTTGGACTTTTGTAATATAAGATTATTGTATTGGGTTAATTATTATTATTTTTTAATTTTTTAAAAAATTTGGCTTTATATACATTACATTTCATTTCGGATCTGTTTTAATAATTATTAGCTGTTTTAATAGCATTTATTTATTGTTTAGAATTGAGGGAGAAAAAAAAGATAATGTTGGTATTTGAATTTTTTTATTTGTAGTATTTTAATGTCTTAATTTTATTTATCTAGACATTTGGCTTGTCAATCTCTTTTTACTTTTTTTTTCTCCTAAAGTATCACCTTTTCATTTAATTTTCATTCATTTTTTGAGAAAATTTCAATAAAATAAAAAAAGAAAAGTATAATAAAGAAAGAAGGAGATTATGTGAAAAAAAAAGGAGTAGTCAAGAATTAACAATTTTGTTTGTTTGATTGATTAAGAATTAAGGGAGAGTAGTTAATTATCTTCTAAAGTTCAATTGATTAACAATTTTAGTTTCCACAAATTAAGAATTTTGTTTGCTTGTTCCCTTTTCAAACATATTTTAAAATAAATTCTTATTTAGGAGACAAACTGACAACTGTAATAGCTAATATGGAACAAATGGCTTCCACAAAATTATATTTGAAATAAAAGAAAAAAAAAGTAAATTTAAATTCTAAGAATTAAATTTCATAGAATTAACCTAACTCAAATTGATAAAATTGATAAATGAATTTTATAAAATTTAACTATTAAAATATATATTGACAAAATTACTCTCCACTGTAAACTTAATGTTTTTTATTTTTTTTATCTTTTTTGAAAAATTTCAAACCAATAATATCCTTAGCTTTTTTTTAATCCAGTTATAACTAAGTTTATATTGTTACCTTTTTCTTCCTTTTTTAAAAAAAAAAAATTCCAACCCAATAATAAAGTTAGTGTTTCTTTCTTTTTTTTTTTTTTTTTTATAATAATCTATTAATAACAATAGCATGAAACTATAAAATTGAGTATGCATTAAGGCTCAATCTGCTCCTTAAACTTGAGTTCAATGTATAAATTGTCCACAAATTATTATTATTTTTTGTATAATTTACCCTTTAAACGTACACCAAAAGAACTAAATACCTGATTTTTCAAGAAAAATATTTTTTTATAGTTTTAACTATTAAAAATTACTTAAAAATTTAAAATTGGGAAATAAAATTATTTAAAAAATGATAAATAATTATAAAAATTTAGAATTACAGAATTAAAAAAAGGATTTAATTATATTAAAATATTTAGATAGAAAATATTTATTATTTTTTATTTGAGTTATATTTTAATTTTTTCTCGGATAAAAATTGCACAGTTTGTACTTTTGGTACAAGTTTAAAGGGGGGTAATCTGTAAAAAAATTAATTTTTACATAAATGGTAGTTGTGACTAAATGTAGTGGGCAAAGTGAGTCTTCTTCAATTGACTATCAATAATTGTTTTTAAATGCAATTAAAAACAATAGAAACATTCTTAATATTTTTTAAATTTTCAAATTAGTTACGAGACTTTTTACATCAATTAAAAATAATTATTCCGATGAATGCTAGAATTAATTAATTAAGATATATGATTAATGTATTTATTTATATGAAAATTTTGAATTCTTTTATTATCTGTCTCCATATCTATTTAATTTAATCTGTTTGCTTTATCTATATCTACATATTCTAAATGATATAATCTCTGGCGTCATCTACGGCAAGAACAAGCTCTGCAACTAGAGAACAATCTTCAGTTTTTGAGTGCAATCTGGAATTATCGTGTATTATTGTTTCTATGATCTAAATATAAAAAATCTCTCTTTCTTCTTCTGGGCATATGATAACTAATTATTATTGTTAATTTTTTTTCATGCTTATTGCTTGTGAACTGACAGTATCAAAATTGATGTTCGTAGTCGGGAAAGCTCACCCATTTTCTTTAGTTTTCAAACCTAACATGCAATTATTACGTACAAAGTGTTGTTTATATGATCTATGATCTCTCTTTTTTTTTCTTTTTGTTGTAAGTTTTTTCTTTTCATATTAATAATTCTAGAAGGAATCTTGTGCTTTCTATTCCTTTAGCTTCACTTGACTTCATTATGAGATTAGCCACTGAAATTTTCTCAAGGGCATAAAAAAAATATACATAAAGAATTTTAGGCTTAACTTACCTTTGGAAAATATTAAAGAATATCTTTTGATCTGCAGAGTTTTAATGTTAGTGTAGAAGATTTGAATGACTTCTTCGACGGACCTGCTTTCCTCGCATGCGCTCGATGCTTTTCACTTGGCCGATTAAACATGTTGCTTTTGTTTGTTCTCTTCATGTACTTCAGTTCCTCAATTGACATTAATAATTGAGATTGCAGAAACAGATAGTCTCTTGGATGCTAGAGCTAGGCATGACTCAAGGTATAGTTAAGTACTCTAATATGAAATTAGTTGCTGCTTGCTTCCTTACAGTCTCCATGTAAGTTTATGAATAGAAAAAATACATCCAAAGAGATGTTACTGTCATATATTCTGTAACAGAAACTTCTATTATATCCTTTAACTCTAACAATCTAACTGATAAACTGCATTATCTTCTTTGATCCAATGTTACCATATTTCTATGAGAATGTTCCGACAGCTTTGAAGAAAATTTTCCTCGGTGCCTTAATATTTTGTTATACACATCATAGGTCATTAAGTCATCCAATGCCCTGTGAAATTCTTTCAATTATCCCATATACATGAGATCAACTCAAGATATTAGCATTTTATTTTACCTCATTCATTGCAAAAGGGAAAAGCTATATAAATTATGATATTGTAATATAGCCACATTCGATTGTCTTTATAAGTATCATGTAATGTATTATGTGCCTTTTTAGAATTTTAGTTTCACATTCAAATGTTTAGTAATCTATATTTGTTATTACGGAAATATGAGAAACATTTATTGTAGAAAAAAACTTTTATTTTTTCATCAGACCTTTTAGTTTAGTTTGTTTGATCTTATAACAGTTTTTACTATTAGAGGATGAAATAACTTCTTTTTTTTAATTAATTTTAAAGTTCAATTAATTAAATATTTAGGGTTTATTTATTTTAATTCATTGAACTAGATAGATTTTGAACCTTAAAATTACTAAAATTATGTTAAAATAACCAACCTTTTAATCTTGAATATAAAATTGAAATATTTTGGAATTTTAATCTATTTATATCCATATATTTATTTACATAGTTATATGAAATTTAAATGCAATAATAACATTTATTTGATGATAATAATTATATTGATGATCATAATAATAATAATAATATTTATGTTAATCATTGATATTAATTTCTTCAATTTGATTTAATTTAATGCAATCTGTGCAAAGCGCGGGTGTTCACCTAGTTAACATTAGAATGCATGACAAAACAGTGCCCTGCAAAAGTGGATATAGACGGTGGCGAAGGGAGTAGGGGTTATGAGCGGCTGGTGTTCGATAAAAGCTTTCAGTGAGCGAAAGTCAACTTATTTCATTTCTAGCTTTGTAGCGTTAGACTCTTAAGTATTATAGTGTAGGACCTAAGTTCAAATAGAAGGTGCTACAAAATTTTTATAGAAGTGTATGGACTTCATTTGATTTACAGCCTGAATAACTATCACTTAGTAGGATAAATCTTATCTATATGGATAAATAAAAGATGGGTAGGGCCCAATATAAACAAATATCTTTACATATTTATACGATGACAGAAAGAGCTTGATAAGATAAATAATTTTACCTGAACATATCTTTTACTTGAACTGGATAGACTTCAATCTATCTGATTTATATTATAACAATCATCTTCATGAAGTGATGAGTAACTAGATGTAATTCGTCTTCATCTTCTTGCGATACTTGACTATTTATATCTTGTAGTGTTTTCTTGAATTCTTCAATTGAACTAGTAGCGGCGAGGGTAGCTTTCCACTTGCTTTTATCTATTAGAAAATCTAAATTCTTTGGATTTTTCTGCCAAAGGTAGATGCTGTTTTGAACTGAAATATCTTTATATGGCTTGAACATATGCTTGAGTTTGCGATACCTCTTTTAAACCCTAACTTCTTCTTATTTTTCTCTCAAAAATTTCTCCTTCTCTCTCTAAAAACCACCACAACCACCTCTCTCTCTCTAAAAACCTCCATAGCCACCATCTTCTTCCTCTTCTTCCTTCTCTCTTTCTCTCTCTACATTCAATCTCTCACCCATGGCACCAAAAAGACAAAGAACTTCATCCTCATCTAGAGCACATTCAAACGCTCCGATTCTCGCACAAAATCCACAACGAGAAAGAAGGGCAACCACCACACCTCTACCGGAGATTCCACCACCACCATTCACACTCTTCACGTTGGAACAACTAGAAAGGTACAATGCTCTTGCTTTAAAACCTATAGTTCCAAATAAACTCATTGATGAGCATGCTTTGAGTTTGATGGGTTTAAGAGATGCTGTGATTGAACCATTGCAACAGATAGGGTGGGGTAATTTTATTACTATGAAGGATTATGTATTTGCACCCTTGACTCTTGAATTTTTGAGTACACATAATTCATACATCTATCCCGCTATAAATACTGTTGAGTCAAAAATAGCTTTTCAACTAGGTGAGAGGAGACATGAATTAACCATTAATGAACTTAACCATATTTTTTATTTTCCAACTAAATATGCTAGTCCATGTGTGCCCTCTAACTTTAGTGAACACGATGCACGAAAAAGACTTACATGTTCACATGGTTATAACTTTAAGGGTGTTAACGCCTCTAATTTGAGAAACCCTGCTTACTGTTATATCCATAGGGCTCACACGATTTTTGGTAGGAAAGAAAGTGATAGTGTGGTAGGGGTGAATGAATTGTATTTTTTTTATGGGCTATTGATAATGGAATTAGACTGATCGCAGGTTATTGGTTGGGTGTGAGATGGAAGAAAGTAGTAAAGGAAAACACGGGTAGTATAGCTATGAGGAGTTTTGTTACTAGGATTGGGCAACACCTTAGGGCATTTAACCCAGACAGATCTCCATATGTGGTGCTAGATAATGGTAAAAACATCCGTTTGGATATTGACATTATGTTGAGGATGAGAATGATGGTCAAGCATGGAGACACATTCCGGTTGGCTGGGATGGATGAGCAGCCTGAAGTTGGAGAAGATGTGATTGAGGAGGCAGATATTGGAGCAGAAGAAGAGGGTGAGGAAGCTAACATAGGAGGTTTCCCTCCTACATTTTCTACTTTTTCTGGTGCAAGTCCTTCCCATTCAGCAACACAGGCCGAGACCGACAAGGTGTTAGCCCAAAACCTCTCAAGGATGGACATGTTCGACATCCGAATAAAGAGGATGGAGATTATGATGTCTGATCGATTCACTAGCTTAGACATATTGTATGGAAGCATTGAATTCTGTCTTGAAATAATGCAACATCAGTACACGAGATTGAATACTCAACTCCAAACAATCATTCAGCTGTTGCGACCTCCTCCTCCACCACCTCCTACAGATTAAGTTCCTGTTTCGTACTATTACTTAATTTGTTTTTCTAATTTTTCAGTTTAGTATTTGGTTATATTTATGTATTGTGGATTATGTTCTAGTTGTTCCTTATGTTTAATTTGAATTGTTTGTTTATATTAGATATTTAACTTCATTATTTAATTTTCTTCTTTTTCACCTTTTAGCCATTAGATTCTAATTCATCTTAGTCCTTAAAACTTTCATTGTATACAATGGTGGTAAGAGGTTCTTAGTTCCTCTTTATCTCATAATTCTTACATTTTGTGTTGAGGCATAATTTTAAGTTTGGAGATTTATTTGATTTCACAAATTGAGGATAATTTGCTAGATTAAGTTGGGAAAGGAAAATTTTTGCTTATTCTTTTTACATTATTAGTTTAATTTGGTTGGAATAATCTTGAGCAAGTTTAAAAATCATCATAATCTAGTAATTTATTATAAATTTAGTTGTTTTTCTATTATAGTATGTTTTAATTTAAATTTGAACTTTTTAATTCAATAATATTTCTTGGTGTAAATATTTCTTTTTAAGATCGTAAACACCCATTTTTGAAATTATTATAATAGATATATATGTTTTGATCTAAATTTATTTAAACTTGGCATTCCTAGAACCAAATTAGAAATTCCTTTGAGACAATTTTTTTTTTAAAATTGCTCAACATTAGAAAGAGATAATTTTGGCATTTTTTGTTGAACTACATATTTTAGTCTAGACCACCTAAGTTAATTATAACCTTTGCAATCAATTCGAAGCCTATAAACCGATATTTTTCTTGTTTATCCCTATTAATATTTAACCATTAAGTCAATTTTTAAACTTTTACCTTAAGTGTAATCATGTATAGTTAAAAAAGTTGATTTTACTGAAACATAGCAAGAAAATGAAAAGAGAAACAATTTTCATTCAAACACTAGCAAGTGAAGAAATGAGAAAAATTCAAAGAAAAGCACCCTGAAAAGTAATCAATCAAAAATTCAAGTTTGGGGAAATCATTTTTAAGTAAGGAAGAAATTATTTAAGAATTATGAAAAGACCTAGCCAAAAGCATCTCTAGTATTAAACTAGTGAAAAACTTCTGAAAAACTTCAAGATAATCTCCTGTTACAAATAAAGGTACATGTTTTAATAAAATTAAAATCTTGATATTATACACTTTTTGCACTTTTTATTTTCCTATATCCATTTATTTGTCTTAACTAAATCAATCCTACAAACCCCATGACAACCCTAGTAAAAGACCTTTTGATCTTAATAATGGTGTAACATTTAAAATTATAGAGGAGAGATAACTAATTTTGCTTATGAGAATGTTGAATTTAAATTCCTCATCTATTATTTAAAGAATAATAAGATTTGTGAAAATTCATATTTTATCTATCATAGTTTGATCAATTATTGATACTGAAATCTTGTTAATTTATATTCATATTAGGAAATGTGTTTTGTTAAAAGTTTGAATTTTTGTAAAAATATGGCTAGCGTAGAAAAAACTTGATTTATAATAGATTTTTTATATTCTTAAGATTGTGAATAATCATCTCCAATCATATTAAGATAGTTTTGTTTATTTTTATTTTGTTGTGTTTTGTTTTAATTTTATTGTTTGAGGACAAACAATGATTTAAGTTTGGAGAATTTTGATAGGTTATATTTTTATAGTATTTTTAGCTTAGTTTTTATTAAAAATATTAATATTTTTAATTACTTTGATTAGTTTTCACTTATATTTATTTGTATTTCTAATTAAGTCTTCTTGATTTTTTATAAGCTTGATTTGAAGGGTTTTTAGCAGAAAAATAGCTAAAAATCGCACCAAAAAAGGTTAGAGCTGAAATCTAAAGTTTAAAGTTCAATATGGCAAAGTCAGTGAAGTACACAGTCAAGCCATGCACACACCACGACTGTGTCACCAATAAAGCTAAAAATTTAACTGGGTTTAATTTAGCTATTTAGCCTGTGTAGATTTGAAACATGAATATGGCATGTGCATGGGACTGCATGAGAATAATAAAATAGCCCATCTTAACATTGCTCCAACCCAATTTGGTGAAAGAAAACTCCTAATTAGGAAGGAATCCAACTCAAAATTAGTTTTCTACTCAGATAATATTTCATCCTAATTAGACTAGTTAGTTTTCTACTGGGATTCGAAGACAGTCTACGAAGTCTACATTAAGAGAGATCACCACAGCAATAGAGAACATCATCGAGTCTTGGATCTTAGATCTTGTTTCTACTCTTTTCTTAGTTTTTTCTTCTTTTAAGATTTTGAGTATTCAGGTTGTGTAAAGAATTAAGAAAGTTGTCTACGTTATCCATTAATTAGTTTTTATTTCTAAACTCTTAATCTTGTTTTTACTTTTCATTATTCATATTGATTATGAAATTATTTTCAAGTTTAATTGAGTTTTATTTAATTACTATGTCGAACTAAATTCTCATGCTACGGATTTGATGTAACTTAACTTCTACCCCAATTTATGATATTAGATTTATTTTTCCTTATTCAAAATATAATTTGTTATTGAATTTAATACTTTCAGGTAGAGTTTCTCAATTGATTTATTTCATTAATTACTATTGGGAGAAGGATTTTTGATAAGAAAAATGTAATAAATTACATGGGAATAATAACTTGATACGGAAGCTATATGTGAAAAGTTTTCATAATTTAATGATCTTAAGTTATGAATTCTTGAACAAACTACAAAACTTAATAATTTAATTCATGTTTGGTTGCACTATTGGGAGATAAGTAATTAGAAGAGATTAAACTAGCTAACAATACATCGGAAAAACTTATTAGTGATTTTGAAGTTATTTTTCCTACTTGAACAATTAAAATTAATCAACAAACTAATAAAATAAATTGGATAAAATCAACTGAAGTCAAAATCACTAGTAGCTTTTAAACCTTCATTTCTTTATATCAATAAGTAGAAACTGAAAATAAATAAGAACGACACTACGATAATTTCTCTTGTTGAAGAGGTATGATTATTTATTGATCTTCTTTCTTTATCATTTTTATTTTATAGCCATAAATCTTCTTCCACAACAATATAAGTATCAAGGTATGAATTGTTAGACTAAGATTTGATTTTTTTTTTTTTTTTGAGAATTAATAAAATTAGAAAAGAAAGAGTATCCATTGTGATTGAGACAGTGAAAAAGAAAGAAAGATGAGTCGGAACAAAAGACAGAAGAAAAAATGTTTCTCCCATTTGCAGGGTTTCATGTTTGCATAAGTGTGTTTCTGAATTTCATAATTGCGTCTAACACTAATAGAGATTAGAGATCAATCCGTTGATAGGTTTTAATATTGTTAAAATGACATAACTAACCTTAATTGGATAATTGTGTACTTAAATTGATAGGGATACTTAAGTGAATATCATCTAATAATTAAATAATAATTATGCCTTATTTTTGTTAGAATATAATTAACTTTATTAGGTTCTTTTGCCACTGTATACAAATGTATTACTTTAAGCACAGAATTAGAATTTAAATTACAACAATTACTTAATAAACATACAACTTAAATTACAATTAAATATGGATGACGTAAAATTGTAAATCAACCAACTTAAAAAAAAAAAAAAAAAAAGCTGATGGAGAAACTACTCCACATACGTAATTAATATTCCAAAGTTGCGTATTATTGTTGTAATTTATAAATCAAAATATATCATAAAATTAATTATTTATCTCCAACCTTTAATAATAGTAATAATTTTTTTAATTGTCAACACTATTTTTATATTTCAATTATTTGATATCGTGATTATTTTAATATTTTTATTTTCTTTGATTTTGTATTATTTTTAATTTTTAATATTTATTATATTTAATAGGATATACATGGTCTTTGTGGGATTCTTCAAATTCTAGTTCTACTCAAGCAAGTAACAGTAGTAGTGTCGCTTCTTCAAAAAAAAAAACTAGAGAGGAAGAATATAAATCTTTGTGGAAATATTTGAGAAAAATTGAGAAGATTGGAGAAAGAGAAGGTGATTGTAATTGGATATGTAATTTTTGTGGTGAAGAAAAGCAATGGAGCTTACACTAGGGTAAAAAGTTTATTTATTGAAAATCATTGCAAGAGGGGTTAGTGTTTTTAAACAGAGAGGGAGTGACAATATTTTTTAAATGAAAAAAAAAATGGAGGATGAGATTGCAAATAGAATTATTAAATTACAGTCTAAACGAGTTCCTTTGCCTATTAGTTTTGTTTGTTGTTTGTTAATAACTGAATTGAGTGTGACAAATGTTTTAAAGAGGAGAAGAGTTAACCATTCTCTCATTGGTAAAGCTTTTGACATGCGACCTAAGGTATAATTACATGCAGAGATTGGTCGGATATTTTATATTAGAAGTCTTGTTAGTTATATACCCTATAGCCAATTTGATTGATTATATTTTAGATATAATATTTTCATTTAATAAATATTTTATTATTAACAAAAGATATTTATTTTTAATAAAAGATATTTATTTATTTTTTATATTCTATTGATTGAATCTTGGTAAAAGATAAAGTCTACAAGATAATACTGCTTTGCAAAATAAATTATAATGTAGTTATAATTATGAGTTTTATATTTGTATTAAAGCAATGTCTCTAAATATTTTTTATCAATATTCTCCTTATTATTAGACAATGGTTAGAGCTCTTGAGACTGATACATTTTATGTTCTTTATTTAGGAAAACAACTGTTGTCATAAACTGAGATATATGTAATGTCCAGAACTAATATGTAGGTGCTTGTTATTTAAATAAGTCCACTGAATTAACCTACACGAGAATTCCATATGGAGAATTACCTGTGTCTATAAAATACTTAAGTGATGGTTTTGTAAATGATCATTTGACTTGAAATTACTAAGCGATTTTATATAGGGATGATTATGTTTTGGTTCTTCATTTACATTATTTATTATATGAATAATAAGCAATGATTAATTGGACATAATAAGAACTATATGGAGATACTTGTGTAATTAAGAGAGGATTCATCACCCTAAGTAAATTAGAAAAAATATTCTAATTGTTCTTTAGTAATATTGATTAAAAAATCTCTGTGCAAGCTAAAACAAAATTAGCAAATGAGATTTAAAATTTCATTCAACTGATCAATGAATAAATTTAAGTGAACTAACATGATTTAGTAAAACAAACACACTTCATGTTTAATTACTAAATCAGAATATTAATGATAAAGAGATATTAATTACATTGATAAATCATGCACTGAAAGGTTAAGTCAAATCACTTTGACTTTTCAAATATTTGGATAATCTTAACATATTGCTATATAATGTACTTGACCTTCAAATATTAATTAATTAATATTTATTGTCAATATATTTAGAACCTAGAAAGTCATACACATAAGAATGAATATGAAAAAGTTAAAACGAGAAATTGAATTAATACACTTGATTACAAATAAATTCTGTGGAATTAAGATCAAAATTATAATTTATATTTTATTACAATTTTACCTATATTATTAAGTATTGACTTAATTGATTTATGTCTAAAATTTATAAAGATAAATTTTAGATTAAATAAACCTAATATTTTAATTATAATTTATTTATTTAAATAGTTAAATAAATATATATAATTTATTAAATTAAAAATTTTATTAATATATGTATTATATTTTATTTATTTGAATTGTTTAAATAAATAAGTAGGCACATATATATTTAGTTATAATTATTTATTTATTTATGATATAAGATTTTTTTATATAAAATTTAAGAAACAGTATAGACGGAATGTGAATTATTGTTCATAATTATAAAACAAAACAAAGAGTCTATGATAGCTAGTATCATCAAACTCTCTAATATGTCAGACGTTTGAACGATTTGTGGTTTGTGACAACTTAACCGCATAGATTGAAGTTTAAAGAGTCTGCAAATGAGGTATTCATCTAAATAAATTTTATTGCTTTATTTGTTTAATCGGTTCCGTGTTGGTATAATTAATTGTTTTAATTATATTATTCCGCGGTAGATATTTGATATTGAAACTCAATAGTAGTATGAGAATCATCGTTTAAACGTTTAAAATATAAAATCATATGTTAATTTTTGAGATTAATTTTAAATTAATTCATGTACTGAGATTTGGTGTTTCAATAAAAATCAAATCTGGTGTTTTAGATTTGGTCTTCAATTAAATTTGATTTAATGAAATTAAAATGAAAAAAAAACTGGTTTAAAATTGTTGTCGAAGAACAAAACTGGAAAACTGTATTCACCATCGTTGACCGCCGTGAGCCGCGGATGGCAACACTGCATCCCGCTCATCTGGACCCGTGCCACCCCCTGCGCGTGCTCCGGCAATGGGTCAGTGATGTTGCAGCGATTCTGTGTTTGTTTTCCGACCCAAGAAAAAAAATGGTTTTTGAAAACACAGTTTTTCCGCAATGACAGTGCCGCTCAAGGCCGGAGATGGGCGGTCCATGGTGGTGCGACCACTGCTGAACTATTCTCTGGCTGAGCAAGCGCCGTTGATGATTGGATATGTTGAAGGCAGCGTTAGGTTTCCTTTCAAAGGAAACGATTTCTGCTTTTTGGAGAAGATGAAGCAGAATTGTATTTTGGTCCCTGATTGTTTTCTAGTTATTCGATTAGATCCAAATGTATTTTGTTTATTTTCAATTAAGTCCTGAAATTAGTTTTAATTGAGTATTTAAATTAATTTTGAATTAATTAAATTTTGAGGACCATTAAAATTAATTTTCAGTGACTAAAATTGAATTCAGAACATTTTTCTAATTTTTTTAGAAAAGAAAATTAAAAGAGTTTAATTTATAATAAAATTATATGTGAATTTATTCCTAATTGGATTAGAAAATAAATTGAATTGTTTATTAATTCTAATATGATTAGAATTAGTAAAATTGATTTATGAAATAATTTTATAATTTTTAAAATTAGTTTAATAAGATTTGATATATGAATAAAATTATTTTATTCATAAATTGCTTTTGAAAATATCAAATATAAAATTTTAATTGTTAAAATTTTATTTTCAGTGCATGAGACCAATAATTAATATATATTATTATAAGATAATATTTAAATGCATTTAGTATGATTATTATACATGATGGGTGATTATGGACATTATAAAAAAGATCTATGTAATTGGCTTATTATATTTAGTTCAATGGTTTATGTAATTTTAAATAGGGTCTACGAGTCTTGATTCTCTTTTGTTTTGAGTTGTAAAATTTTTTATTTATTTTATTTAATTATGAAGATCTATTAGGTTTTATGAAGATCTAAGAAGCTGCTACCTATAATTTTTTACCATCTAATTTCCTTAATAATCCAAGGAATTAGTTTTAGATATGTCCATAATCATCCAATTAGAATAGTATGCTAAGTGTGTATATTATGTATGTATAATATATAATGTGACCATCATGCCAAAACATGAAACTTACGATCAAAATTTAAAATAAATCCCTTATTAAAATTTTAAGTACATATTAAGAATATGACTGATTGCCACCTATTGTTATAGCATGAAAGCTAGAGCTCCCTTACAATTTGATTTGTTAGGTAAACCCAAGGTTGGTTGTAATCGAACATGTTTAATGTTATCAAATAACTTGAACAATGATTTTACTTAATTAATTTATTTGATTCGGATGAGCAAACTCATGATCAAATAAGATTAGGGCAAAAGTTAGATGAAACATATTTGATATGTTTAGACAAAAAGTTGTGACCTAATTGATCTAAGAGTCACATAAAGATGTGATTGATAAGTTATATTATCTACCTAAATTAATTTAATTTAACTTGTTAGGCAAATCCAAGGTTATTTGGGACCTTAGTTTACTAGGAAATCTGAACGCTAGATTTCTCGAATTAATAGAAAGGGCTAGTAATTTGAATAAAATAGTGAGGGACCTAAATTAAAATTAAAGTCCTTATTTAATTTAGTATTGCATGAAATTAATACTTGATATCTCTATATTTGTAGATCAATTATCACCGTGAGTAATAACTTATGCTTGCGTAACATACTTGATGGTAATAAATTGACCGTACCAAACTTTATTGACTAGCATCGCAATTTGAAAATTATTCTCAAGCAAGAAAAGAGGTTATATATCCTTGACAAGAACAAACCTGATATTCCCGTTAATGATGCTACTGAAAAAAAAAGGAATAATTTTAATTGTCATACTGATGATGATGAGCAAGTGACATGTTGGATGTTAGCCAACATGAGTTCTGAACTTCAAAAACAACATGAGAATAGGGATTCTCGCACCATTATCTTGCATCTCAAGGAGCTATTAGACTTGCAAGGTAGGTCTAAGAGGCATGAGACCTCTAAGGAATTGTTCTGTTGTAAGATGGCAAAAGGCTCTTCATTTCGTGTCTACGTTCTGAAAATGATTAACTATATTGAAAAATTGGATCAATTGAGCATTGCTATGGACCATGAGCTAAGTATCGACTTAGTCTTACAGTCCTTGTCACCCAACTATTCACTTTTATTTTGAATTTTATTATGAATAAGCTAGATACTTTCTTACCTGAGTTGCTTGATATGCTTACCACTACTGAAGGAGCCCTTAAGAAGGTAACCACTCCTATACTTCTAGTTCAGTCTTCTATGGCTAAGAAAAAGCCCGAGAAGAAGTAGAATAAGAAGAAGGCATTGAAGCTCGATGGAGGTGTAACTAAAGAAAAGGGAACCTGCCACTATTATGGCAAAGATAGCCACTAGAGGAGGAACTGTAGGGATTATCTTGCAATTGTGAAAGTACTGTGGGGATTATCTTGCGATTATGAAAGTAAAGAAGCTTGTAGAAACTTCTGCTTTAGGTATGTTTATGGTTGAAAGTAATCCTTCTATTTTTAGTTCTTGGATATTGGATACTTAATATGATTTTCATATTAATAACTTGCAGGAACTAAAGACAAATAGAAAAATTGAGGAAAGATGGGCCTACATATAGCCAATGGAGCAAAGGTTGCTGCATTAGCTGTAAGAACATATTTGGACTTAGTATTAGAATTAAATAATTATTATTTTATTTTAGTACTTAGTAGAAACATTGTTTTAGTTTCATATTAGGTTTTGAATATTGGATTCAAATTTTATTATTTAGAACAACGGTTGTTCTTCTTATAATAATAATAATAATTTTATGAAACTGAAATTAATATAGATGATATCTATAATGTTTCTATTGATAAATTCTTCATCAACATAAATAACAAGAAATCTAAAATAGATAATAATTATCATATCTTTGAAATTATAGACTTGGTCACATTAATAAAATAAGAATCATTGAGCCACAAGAAAGTTACTTTGAACCTTTTTGATTATGAATCATATGAAATTAGTGAATCATGTTTAATGAGTAAAATAACTAAAACACTTTTTATGTGAAAAGGTGAAAGGTCAAAAGATTATTGGACCTAATACATTTAGATATATGTGGACCAATTACTGCCCGGTGATTATACTAGATATGGTTGTGTGTATATATAGAATGAAACATAAATCTAAATTTTGAAATAGTTCAAAGAATTCAAAAATGAAGTTGAAAAACTAGCTGAAGTATTAAAACACTTTGATCAGATCAAGACGAAAAATACTTAAGTTAAGCGTTTCAAGATTATCTATTATAAAATATGAATTGTACATTATTAGATATATTACTATCCATGATTAATCTGCAGAATTATCTTCATCCCTTTTAAGGATGAGCCTTAATAATGCGATATACCTTCTAAATAGAGTTCCACCCAAATTTATTGAAAAGATTCCGTATAAGATATGGGTTAATACGCTTATGTGAAGTGTTTGGGATCTGATAAGTTATGAGCTAAATCAGATAGATATAAGTTTGTGGGATATCCAAAAGAAGTTATTGGATATTATTTCAACCATCTTGTTGAGAGAAAAATGTTCATCTCAAAACATGCTACCTTTTTAGAAAAGATATTTATCTTTAAAGGAAGCAATGGAAGCTACGTAGAACTTTAAAAGTTCAAGAACTTCAAAATTACATTAAAGATGGAACTGGAACAGAAGATTGTTGTATTAGATGAATAGTCAAAATACATTGGTTAAAGAACCACGACGTAAATCTGTTATGATGAGTCGTACTCCTATAAAGTTGGACCTTCTTGTGGAGACCCGAACCTAACAAATATAAAGGAGAAATGTTTGACATTTTATTTACAATTGCAGCATGTTGTGATTATGGAACTTGTCATATTGATGACAAAATTGCATTCTTATTTAGCAAATCTAATGTTTTTTGGATCAAAAAGTATTTCTTAGTGGAGTATGCAAACTGCAAAGTCCATCGGTAGACTTAAGTAAGCCTTTACGAAATAAGAACATTCATTTTAATGAAATAATCAAAATAGTTTGATTACATTAAAAATTTGGATAATCTTTACGTGTATAAGAAGGTTAGTGGGAGCGAAATGATATTTCTTATGAATAGGAAATTACATTCTACTACTATAAAAGTTTGATCATCAAAGAATATCTCCATTAGAGCAGCGACCTATATACCTGGTATTAAAATTTGTATGGATAGATTTGATAGGCCGCTAGGATTATCTAAATTCACATATATTGATAAAGAGCTAAAACAGTTTAGCATGGAGGAATCCTATTGAGGATATCTGTCTGTATATCAATCTAATCCAGATGAAAGTCACTGAGCTGCGGTTAAAACTATCCTTAAGTATTTAAAATAAGTAAGAATATTTTTCAATTATGGAGAAACTAATGAACTAAGAGTTCACAGATATCTTAATGCCACAAGATAAAACACATAGATAATTGATTTTAGTGCAAGTGAGAGATTGTTAGTTATATGCCCTATAACCAATTTGATTGATTATATTTTGGATATAATATTTCATTTAATAAATATTTTATTATTAATAAAAGACATTTATTTATCTTTTATACTCTATTGATTGAATCTTGGTAAAAGATAAAGTCCATGAGACAATATTGCTTTGTAAAATAAATTATAATGTGGTTATAATTATAAGTTTTATATTTGCATTAAAGCAATGTCTCTAAATATTCTTGATCAATATTCTCCTCATTATTAGACAATGATTAGAGCTCTTGAGACTGATACATATTATGTTTTTTCTTTAGGGAAACAACTATTCTTATAAGCTGAGATATATTTAATGTCTAGAACTAATATGTAGGTACTTGTTATTTAAATAAGTCCATTGAATTGACCTGCACGAGAATTCCATATGGACAGTTACCTGTGTCTATGGAATACTCAAGTGATGGTTGTGTAAATGATCCTTTGACTTGAGATTACTAAGCTATCTTATATAAGGATGATTATGTTTTGGTTCTTCATTTACATTATTTATTATATGAATAATAAACAATGATTAATTGGACATAGTAGGAACTATATGGAGATACCTGAAATTAAGAGAGGATTCATCACCCTAGGTAAATTAGGAAAAATATTCTAATTGTTCTCTACTAGTATTGATTAAAAAATCCTTGTACAAGGTAGAATGAAATTAGCAAATGAGATTTTAAATTTCATTCAATTGATTAATGGCTAAGATTAAGAGAACTAAAATGATCTAGTAAAGCAGACACACTTCATATCTAATTACTAAATCAAAATATTAATGATGAAGAAATATTAATTACACTGATAAATCATGCATTGAAAGGTTAAGCCAAACCACTTTGACTTTCCAGATATTTGGATAGTCTTGACATGTTGCTAGACAATGTACTGGACTTTCAAATATTAATTAATTAATATTTGTTGCCAACATATTTAGAACCTAGAAAGTCACACACATAAAAATGTATATGAGAAAGTGAAAATAAAAAATCAAATCAAGTATGATTTGATTACGAATAAGTTTTGTGGAGTTAAGAATAAAATTATAATTCATATTTGATTACAATTTCACTTAGATCATTAAGTATTGACTTACTTGATTTATGTCTAAAATTTATAAAGATAGATTTTAAATTAAATAAACCTAATATTTTAATTACGATTTCTTTATTTAAATAGTTAAATAAATAAATATAATTGATTATGGGTTTGTTTGTTTGGTTTTTTGGCATTTTATATTATATCTTTTTGAAATTAAAGATATAATTCCATTTGTATATGAATTTTGCAATGTCACAAGTTCCCTAGCTTGTATAACTATAACTGTCAAATTTTCAGTATTACAATCTTGTGCCAACAACTAGTGACCAAGCCTTTATAAACTGTGAAATTCGGATTTGTTATAGTTTTTGTTTATAGTATAATTTTCACATATACTGCATATACATAGTGCAATCCCCTAATTTATAGGGAAAAAAATGGATGACATCTTTTGAACAATTATATCTCTATGAATATATGTAACTATATGATATTTTATAAACAATAAAGCTAAAAGCAGCATTAGAAGATTAGTTGAGAATAGCAAAATCCATATAGTGAACAATAAGTCTTGGTAAAATCTAGAAAACTCTCCATTGTGTGCAAAATATTAGGAAGGAAAAAATTATACAGCTTGAAAATTTAGTTATGTACATATCAAAAATAGGATGCAACAAAAATTATGCATAATATAAAACCACCATTGTCAAATATAAGACAACTAAAAAAAAAGAAACTTTAATTAAGGATTCTCTAAAATATTTAAATGATATGAAATTATAAATATTTTTGTTGTGCATGTGAAATATTAAATTTTTTTTAAAAAGATTTAGTAGTAATATATAACCAAAAATACAAAATAAGGATCTTTTCACATAATATAGTGAGGATCCTATAGTTCTCACTACACAGTTAATCAGTGGAAAAAAATTGCTCGTGTGCCACTATTTTTGACAAATATAAATGGTTGCACTAATCATTTATGTAAAAGATTGGTACCTAAACATCATCCTTTCTCTTGGAAAAATTGGCACCTAAAAATAATTAGGACCAACATTCAGAAAACAACATAAACGACAAAGTGATATCAACCAAAAAAAGTAATGTAAAGGTTAAAATGTGAAGGTGAAACAAAATTAGCTAAAGAATTGCATGAGATTTATATTAATATAGAAGTGCATGTTCAAACAGGCAGAAATGTATATGGAAATGTTTCACACAAATTTAGTATATTCAACCGACAACAAACTTCCAAATGTAGTAAAAATAATCTAAATTTCACTATTAGCAAAATGGCATGTAAAGCATAATACAGTTATTTAAAACTCCAATTAAAAGGGTATATATAAAACTAGCAAAAAATATTGATATTTCATGATGTGAAACTAAAAATGTTGCCCTTAACTGGCACTTAATAAGGTCTTTATGTTCTAAATGTTCAATATTTTAGTTAAGCATCCACCATCTCATAGTGGCTATTTAAAAATCTTAAAATTATTAGAATATCAATAAAAATATAATTATACTTGATTGTAGGGCTGACAATTTTATTCGACCCGATAGGCATTCAACTGACATGATCCAAATTTAGTGGGTTCGGATACAAAGTATGTATATACTCTTTTTTTATTATAACTAATATAATATGAGTTTTTAACATTTATATTATATCTTTTTTAAGTCAAAATAATAAGTTTATAACTTTTAGTATTTTTTTGAAATATAAAAATAAAAAATATTTTGAATGTTAAACAGGTAACTAAAGAAAAATTGGGTTTGGGGCGGTTTGTTATTAAAGATAAAATTATAAACATATTCAGGACGAGGTCAGTACCAAAGTTATAATCGGGTTCGGGGTCGGGTAGTGAATTTTATGTATGTACTTGACCCGTTACCATTCCTAATTGTTTGCATAGAATAATAGTTAGTGAAATCCATTAATACTGTATCTAAGATGGAATAACAAATTATCTGAACATAAAAAAAACCAAGATTGTTTGCATCTATATATTCTGATCAATCATGACTACCATTGATAAAAAAGTTTAATAACGGGCATAAGAATCATACTTTGAAATAAAAGAACCAACTATAATCCTCAAGATTTGTGTTCTCCCTTAGAAATGATTAAGATATAAAAGAGCACTCTTTAAAGTGAATCAATAGACTAAATGATTAGCACCTACACCAAACACAAGCATCCAACTCAATGGTACTTATTTTGATATGTCAAGAGGGACACTAGATATAACATTTTTTTTTCAAACTTCCTATATGCCTGGCCACCCATAAATATATTTAATTGTTTAATTTCTTCTAGTCTTATAATCCGCCAACAATACATGTATACTGATATGAGCAAAGTCCCTATGTATAATATATTGGATCCTATAACTAGTTTAATAATAGTATTTTTTTCTGTTACCAAACTCTTGCAAGTATATTCCCGTTATACCCATGGTCCTAAGTCCAAGTCACCAGTAATTGAGTTGCTGAATTAGTCAGCAGTAGTTGTTCTCTTTCTATTTTGATTATGTTTCAACATTGCTGCATTGTAGGAGGGTATTCCACCATTTCCCTATTTTCTTGTTGTTAATGGGAGGTTATTCCTCCATATAGAAGTAGTGCTCCTTGTATGTATGGAGTAGTTATTTATGTACTTGTATAAATTCAGCAAATCTGATGGAATAAGGAGGACGGTTAAAACCCAATTTAAGTCTTCTTGACTGAGGTTTCAGGCTCCCTTTAATGAGTCTGACTTTTCTTGCCTTCCACCATAGGTCGCTCAAGGAAACACCCTAACTCCAGCCCCTCCTACTACCCATCGACCCATAACTAGATCCGTTAGCCGGGACCATAATAGTTTGGTATCAGAGCCAACAGTTATGGGAGATTCTGTTCAAGACCAGCTGGCTAAGCTCTTTAACTTGTTATTAGCTGAGCAACAATCCAACAAGGAACTGCACGCCAAATTCGATGCTCTAACTCAAGAATGGGAATCCACTAAAAAGGATTTCCAAACTAGTAGCGCTGGAAGTCCAGCAAGCTTAAGGAGAGATAAGGGAATTTCGGGTACTGCAAATTCTGAAAAACCTAGAGGAAGATCGTTTGTACCGAAATTCACAAAATTGGATTTTCCTTGCTATGATGGGAAAGATGACCCTTTGGGATGGCTAAACCGTTGCAAACACTTCTTTCGGCAACAACAAACTCCAGAAGAAGAGATGGTCAATTTAGCTTCATACCATCTCGAAGGAATTGCCCAACTTTGGTACATGCAGTTGCTGGAGGACATTCCGAATCCATCTTGGGCTGAGTTTTCTCACCAATGTAACCTCCATTTTGGGCCTCCAATCCGCAGCAACAAACTTGGTGAATTAGCTAAACTGAAGCAAACGGGGTCTGTTGCGGACTACCAGAATAAGTTTGAGGCTCTTGTGTCCCGGGCTAGAACTCTCTTTCAACACCGGAAGGTCCAATTATACCTTAGTGGTTTACAAGACTCCATTGCGGTTGAAGTGGAGCTTCACCATCGCACCGATTTGGTTAATGCTATGAGCATTTCTCGGCTGTATGAACGCAAACTATTTTCACGTTCTTCAACTGTGAGAGATACTCGTCGCGCTGTAATTCGACCTGACAACCGCGCGAATCGGATAGTGAGGAGGCTGTCCCATGATGAAATGGAGGAGAGGCGGAAGAAAGGACTCTATTTTAATTGTGATGAGCGGTTTGTTCGAGGCCATCAATGTAAGAAATTGTTCTAGATTGATTTGGATGAGACGAAAGATGTAGAGGATTTCACAGTTGATCCAAAAATTTCTTTGAATGCCATTACTGGAATTCGAAATCCTCAGTCTATGGGGTTGATAGGCAACTGGATGCTTGGGCAAGTCTTGATCCTTATCGACTCCTACAGCACTTACAGTTTTGTTTCTGCTGCAAAGGTTGAGGAACTGAATGCTGTGGTAAACAAACGGAATGGTTTAAAGGTACACGTTGCTAATGGCGAGCAACTTACTAGCCCAGGTATTTATAAGGGAATTCCGGTTCTTCTGAAGTCTAATTCTTTCATGGTTGATTTGTTTATTTTACCCTTAACCAATTTCGATATGGTTTTGGGGGTTAATTGGCTTCGAACCTTGGGACCCATTTTATGGGATTTCACCGTTATGAGCATGAGCTTTTATCAACAGGGCCACTTAGTGACATTGCAGGGTATTACTTCTTCAAGCTCTTCCCACGGTTCAAATTTGAACAACATGCAGATTTCATCTGTCCCAAACATCCAACTCTAGAAATTATTGGCGGAATTTGCTTCCTTATTCAATGCTCCTACTGGGCTGCCCCCTAGCAGATCTTGTGATCATCATATTCCCCTAATCCCCGGAGCTGTTCCTTTGGTAGTTCGACCATACCGTTACCCTCATAGTCAGAAGGACGAGACTGAAAAGCAATGTGCTGCAATGTTGCAGCAGGGAATCATCCATCCTAGCCGTTCCCCATTCTCGTCACCGGTGATTTTGGTTCCCAAAGCTGATGGTTCTTGGCACCTTTGTGTTGATTACAGAGAATTAAACACCAAAACCATCAAAGACAAATTCCCTATTCCAGTTATCGACTAATTATTAGAGGAATTGGGTGGAGCTAAGTTCTTCTCAAAGTTAGATCTGATTTCGAGTTACTTTCAAGTGGGGATGCATCCTGCTGATATTGAGAAAACAGCATTTCGCACTCACCACGGACACTTTGAATTCCTGGTGATGCCGTTTGGATTATCCAACGCTCCCTCAACTTTTCAGGCCCTAATGAATGAGGTATTCCAACTTTACTTACGGAAATTTGTACTCATCTTTTTTGACGATATTTTGGTTTTCAGTCAATCCTGGGCAGAACACATCCACCATTTGTGGCTGGTTTCCAATTGCTGTTACAGAACCAATTGGTCCTCAAACGATCGAAGTGTGTCTTCAATCAATCTCAAATTTCCTATTTGGGTCATATTATTTCTTCCCAAGGAGTGCAGGTGGATCAGTCCAAAATTGCTGCTGTATTGGAATGGCCAAAGCCCAACATCATTCGTGGGTTGCGTGGATTCCTAGGGCTCATAGGTTATTATCGCAATTTTGTGCAGAATTACGGCATCATTGTCGTCCCCCTTACTGCCATGCTGGGTAAAGACAACTTCCACTGGACTGATCACGCTATCGATGCATTTTAGAAGTTAAAGGCGGCCTTGACATCTACTCCGATTATGGTTCTATTGAATTTTGATCTAAATTTTGTTATAGAATGTGACGCTTCTGGTACAGGGATTGGAGCAGTCTTGTTACAACACAACCGGCCAGTCGCATATTTCAGCCGTTCCTTAGTAGCTCGTCATCAAAATCTTTCGGCTTATGAGCGGGAATTGATTGGCTTAGTGAAGGCAATAAAGTGTTGGCATTCCTATCTATGGGGACGTGAATTTATTGTTCGGACCGATCATTACACATTGAAATATCTGTTTGAGCAGCGCCATCTCTCAGCAACTCAACAACATTGGATTAGCAAGCTCCTCGATTTTTCTTTTACTGTTGAATATAGGACTAGCAAATCTAATGTGGTGGCGGATGCTCTTTCTCGACGGAATGCCGATGATTCAATCCTTATGGCTATTTTCATGCCTCAACTCAGTTTGTTTGATGAAATTCAGAAGGAACATAGTGATTCACCAGCAATTTAGCAATAAATCTTTGTAATTACCAATGGAGCAGTCGCTGCAAAAATGGGTTTTTCGGGATGTGTTACTCTTCTACAATAACAGAGTTTACCTGCCTCCCGATTCCCCAACAATCAGCTGGTTCTTAGTGCTCTTCACAACCAAAGTCATGAAGGTTACCAGAAGACATTATACAGAATCACTAGAGATTTCTATTAGCAGGGAATGAAACAATTCGTAAGGGATTTTGTGCATTCTTGTGATGTATGTCAACGGCATAAAACTGACACACTACAACCGGCGGGACTCCTTCAACCTTTGCCCTTTCCCACTCAAATTTGGGCTGATATCTCCATTGACTTCATAGAGGGCATTCCCACTTCACGCGGAAAGAATGTTTTAATGGTTGTCATTGATCGATTCTCAAAGTACAGACATTTTCTAGCTCTCACTCACCCGTACACCGCAGTAAGTGTTGCTCGCACCTTCTTTGACAACATTTTTAAATTACATGGGTTGCTAGAAACTATGGTCAGTGACAGGGATGTGACTTTCACAAGTTCTTTTTGGAAAGAATTATTCCGTTTATATGGGACTAAGCTGTGTTTCAGTTCCTCTTACCATGCACAATCTGACGGACAGACAGAGGTTGTGAACCGTACTGTTGAAATGTATCTCCACTGTTTCACTAGTTCATCCCCATCAAAGTGGATTGATTGGTTGTCTTGGGCCGAATACTGCTAGAATACCAGCTACCATACCTCACTTAAATCCACACCTTTTGAGACTGTTTATGGTCGACCACCTCCTCGACTATTATCTTACTTGCATGGCAGTTCTTCAATTGAAGCGGTTGATGCTATTCTGCAACAAAGGGATGACATGCTGCACCTACTTCGCCAAAATCTATTACAAGCCCAAAATAAGATGAAAGCCACTTATGATTAGTCCCATCGTTCCCTGGAATTTAAAGTTGGTGACATGGTTCTACTATGTTTAAAGGCATATAGACAACAGTCAGTTGCAAAAAGAACTAATCACAAGCTGTCCGCCAGGTTTTACGGACCCTTTCGAGTTCTGGAACGCATTGGTACCATGACCTATAAACTCGACCTTCCAGCAGAGTCCAAGATCCACCCTATTTTCCATGTTTCCTATCTCAAACCCTATCATGCCGGTCAGCCTGTCACCCCAACATTACCACCTACCATTCTTTTGGAGGATCCTGTCCATCCTTTAGCTATTCTGGATCATCGTTTCAAAGGAGGAATTTTAGAGGTTTTAATTCATTGGAGTCATTCTTCACCAGCAGATGCTTCGTGGGAAGGGGTCCAGCATATAACAGACAAGTTTCCAGACTTCAACCTTGCGGACAAGCTTCCATTGGGGGCGGGAAGTAATGTTACCAAACCCCTGCAAGTATATTCCCGTTATACCCATGGTCCTAAGTCCAAGTCACCAGTAATTGAGTTGCTGAATTAGTCAGCAGTAGTTGTTCTCTTTCTGTTTTGATTCTGTTTCAACATTGCTGCATTGCAGGAGGGTATTCCTCCATTTTCCTATTTTCTTGTTATTAGTGGCAGGTTATTCCTCCATATAGAAGTAGTGCTCCTTGTATGTAGGGAGTAGTTATTTCTGCACTTGTATATATTCAGCAAAGTTGATGGAATAAGGAGGACAGTTAAAACCCAATTTATGTCTTCTTGATTGAGGTTTCAGGCTCCCTTTAACGAGTCTGACTTTTCATGCCTTCCACCATAGGTCGCTCAAGGAAACACCTTAACCCAAACACCCAAACTCCAGCCCCTCCTACTACCCATCGACCCATAACTAGATTCGTTAGCCGGGACCATAACATTTTCCCTCTTTTTATCAGCATCCTTGCTTAGTATAATCTCTTTTTGGTCATGATCTAGAACCTATAAGGAAACCTTGTCCGTGCAAATCAAATTTCAAGGACACTCATATGCTTAATACCTATTAAGATCAATATAAAAATTGAATAAATTAATTCCTAAAATTAGTGCAAATGTTATATCAAATAGTAGCTCAGATGACCATAAAACCATTTTGACTATAAGCGCAAACACTTAACTAAAAGGTTTAGATAAAAAAATACAATTTATTTCTTGGCACTTTCCCATTCTTTAATTTAATAAAACGTGCAGTATACCAACCTTTCATGCAACGTAATTGACGGTCAAATTTTGTTAATAGGAACCAAATCTTTTATACAATCTAGTGGAAATTGAATACAAACAAAAAGAGGAGCAGCATGCAAATTTAAAATATTGTCAGTAAGATCCATCAATATTATATCTAAGATGAAATAAACAATTATCGAAACCCAACAAAAAAAAAAAAATACCAAGAACAATAATAACTAATAGAAGAATGGCATATAACATTTGTAGTTAGCAACGTGTACATGCACACGACATCACCAAATGGTCTAAGATTTCGATAAAAGCCAAAAATTTCATACTTATAAAATACAGATAAGGGTGTTAGTATAAAAGGAGCTAGTGTATGTGATTAGCTCCAACAATCAAAGTTAATGCACTGGAAACATATAGAGAAGAAAGTTATAAAAGAAGCAAAAGATAAGAACCCAGTAACTAACATTTTAGTAGAAGAATAAAATCTAGAAGACTGAGGAAGAAAATAGTTTTGCTGTTGGAAGATACTTATATAAATGAAGCTAATAAGAATAAAAGAAAACAATATGTGATGAAGCCATATCAGAAGAAAGGAGGAACCTATTTATTGGTGATCAAGAGAAACAGATATCATACAAAGAGCAAATACCCATTTACTAGAATTGACCAAATGTCAGTAAAACAGTTGATAAAAAGAGGAAAAAAGCACAGATGAATGGGTAACACCTAAAAGAAGAAACTCTGTTACTAATACACATGGAAATTACAATGATAATTGGAAATGTATCACTGATAAAGAAACATATACAAGAAAAGAACTAAACAGTAAAAAGAATTAGAAAATAAGTGAAATTAATAAATATGCCTTCAAAATGGACCGAAATCAAAGAAACAAACCAAATGGATAAAGATAAGAGAAAAGGAATGGAAGAAGAAAAGAGATAAAACAAAAAGTCTTGAATAGAAGAGAAGAGAAGAAGAAAGAACTTGTTGAAAATGATCAGTAGTCACATTGTTGGGATAATAAGATACCCTCATGGATTGCATGTGCATCATGTGCTGCTACATTTCTTACTTATACCACACATGAGCTCTTTCACTATACAGTCATTAGATAGCTAAAAGGCCAGAGATAATCACTACAAGAAAAAAGGAGATGTCTTTGGTTTTCTTTAGTTTCACTTTCTTCTCTCTTACTCTAACAAACATAAGACAAGGAGACAATGAACTCTCCTAGATATTGTGATTCATGAGATTGAAACAAGAAAACAAGAAGACTAATAGACAATAAATCAAAGAGCACCATTTTTGGGCAAAAAAAAAAAATGTTTACATGAAACAACACATTGTGATTCTTATGTGAAAAATATAATTTGTAGTTTACGAATCCCAACAAAGCTTTATATTAACATTAGACAAAGCTTTACGAAATAAGACAACGATTTATTCAACGATCAAAAGCAAGATAATAACTTCATCCAACTCATAAATATATATTGCATGTGGCAATTGAAATCAAAGAAACTTATGCATTTCCTTCAGCTTGCAAAAGAACCACATGTATGATTATTGAACAGTTAAACTAAGTCAAGTCTTTCTAGTGATAAAGTCGACTAAACCTTACCATAATTTTTTTTACTGTTTTTCAATAGATTCTAAGAAACCATTTATACCCATCTTTGGAGGTTCAAATGGAGCAATTGGCACAAATGCTTAAAATTAAGTGTTATAGTTGCAAAATAGTAGTATGAAGATTCAACTACAAGTACTACTGCTGCTGCTTTTTATGCAATGTAATGCATTGTAAAGGAAGTGTATATAAGTTCTCTTTAGATATTTTTCACAATTTGGTGAACTTAAAGCAGACACGACCACCGACTAAATGAATGAAATTCGATGCTTGATAACGCTTTAAAAAAGCACATGTACAAATAATAAGGATTTAAGGGTAATTATTTTCTTTTATAAGAAGGACTAGAACCAGACCAGATGGCAAGATGACCAGCTAAAGTCTTTAGCTACATATTATAAAACATGATTTAATATTTACATAGTTTATGCCCCTTTTGACAAGTATTATTCATGTCCTTGCTTTAAGCCAATTTCTATTTTCTTTCACCTCAATCTTGTTATGATCTATTTTCTGTCACGAAGTTGCAGGTGACAGTCATTGAATATAAGTTGAGGGTGAGAAAGTTATAGCATATCTATAGTAAACCATATAGATGGGCCCAAATTATAGAAGTGAAAAGGATAGGATGACTTGGGTCGAAGAGGTACATAATGATTTAGTAGAGCATTATGCCTTTCTAAACACATAACCAATAATCAAGTAGAATGGAGAAAAGAATAAAGTCCATAGAGGCATGCAGTTGGAATGGAATTAAAATTTAGTTTAGCTTATCAAGTTATTATGATTGGTTTCAGATCTTTTTATTAAGAAGATAATGTGTTATGGTCCCGGCTGACGGATCTAGTTATGGGTCGATGGGTAGTAGGAGGGGCTGGAGTTTGGGTGTTTGGGTTAGGGTGTTTCCTTGAGCGACCTATGGTGGAAGGCAAGAAAATTCAGACTCATTAAAGGGAGCCTGAAACCTCAGTCAAGAAGACTTAAATTGGGTTTTAACCGTCCTCCGTATTTCATCAGATTGCTGAATATATACAAGTGCAGAAATAACTACTCCCTACATACAAGGAGCACTACTTCTATATGGAGGAATAACCTCCCACTAACAACAAGAAAATAGGGAAATGGAGGAATACCCTCCTACAATGCAGGAATGTTGAACAGAATAAAAATAGAATGAGAACAACTACTGCTGACTAATTCAGCGACTCAATTACTGGTGACTTGGACTTAGGACCATGGGTATAATGGGAATATACTTGCAGGGGTTTGGTAACATTACTTCCCACCCCCAATGGAAGCTTATCCGCAAGCCTGAAGTCTGGAAACTTGTCTGTTATATGCTCGACCCCTTCCCACGAAGCATCTGCTGGTGAAGAATGACTCAAATGAATTAAAACCTCTAAAATTCATCCTTTGATACGATGATCCAGAATAGCTAAAGGATGGACAGGATCCTCCAAAAGAATGGTAGGTGGTGATGTTGGGGTGACAGGCTAACCGGCTTGATAGGGTTTGAGATAGGAAACATAGAAAACAGGGAGGATCTTAGACTCTGCTAGACGGTCTAGTTTATAGGCCATGGTGCCATGCGTTTTAGAACCCGAAAGGGTCCGTAAAACCTGGCGGACAGCTTGTGATTAGTTCTTTTTGCAATTGACTGTTGTTTATACGCCTTTAAACGCAGCAGAACCATGTCACCAACTTTAAATTCCAGTGAACGGTGGGACTGATCATAAGTGGCTTTCATCTTATTTTGGGCTTATAACAGATTTTGGCAAAGTAGGTGCAGCATGTCATCCCTTTGTTGCAGAACAGCATCAACCGCTTCAATTGAAGAACTGCCATGCAAGTAAGATAATAGTCGGGAAGGTGTTCGACCATAAACAGTCTCAAAAGGTGTGGATTTAACTGAGGTGCGGTAGCTGGTATTGTAGCAGTATTCGGCCCAAGACAACCAATCAATCCACTTTGATGGCGATGAACTAGTGAAACAGCGAAGATACATTTCAACAGTACGGTTCACAACCTCTGTCTGTCCGTCAGATTATGGATGGTAAGAGGAATTGAAACACAGCTTGGTCCCACATAGATGGAATATTCTTTCCAAAAAGAACTTGTGAAAGTCACATCCCTGTCACTGACCAGAGTTCCTTGCAACCCATGTAATTTAAAAATATTGTCAAAGAAGGTGCGAGCAACACTTACAGTGGTGTACGGGTGAGTGAGAGCCAGAAAATGTTTGTACTTTGAGAATCGATCAACGACAACCATTAAAACATTCTTTTCGTGTGAAGTGGGAATGCCCTCTATGAAGTCAATGGAGATATCAGCCCAAATTTGAGTGGGAACGGGCAAAGGTTGAAGGAGTCCCATCGGTTGTAGTGTGTCAGTTTTATGCCATTGACATACATCACAAGAACGCACAAAATCCCATACGAATTGTTTCATCCCCTACCAATAGAAATCTCTAGTGATTCTATATAATCTCTTCTGGTAACCTTCATGACTTTGGTTGTGAAGAGCACTAAGAACCAGCTGAATTGATGGGGAATCGGGAGGCAGGTAAACTCTGTTATTGTAGAAGAGTAACCCATCCTGGAAAACCCATTTTGAAGTGACTGCTCCATTGGTAATTGCAGAGATTTGTTGCTGAATTGCTGGTGAATCACTATGTTCCTTCCGAATTTCATCAAACAAACTGAGTTGAGGTATGTAAACAGCCATAAGGATTGAATCATCGGCATTCCGTCAAGAAAGAGCGTCCACCACCACATTAGAATTGCCAGTCCTGTATTCAATAGTAAAAGAAAAACCCAGGAGCTTGCTAATCCAATGTTGTTGAGCTGCTGAGAGATGGCGCTGCTCAAGCAGATATTTCAATGTGTAATGTTCGGTCCGAATAATAAATTCACGTCCCCACAGATAGGAATGCCAATGCTTTATTGCCTTCGCTAAGCCAATCAATTCTCGCTTATAAGCCAGAAGATTTTGATGATGAGCTGCCAATGAACGACTGAAATATGCGACTGGCTGGTTGTGTTATAACAAGACTGCTCCAATCCCTGTACTAGAAGCGTCACATTCTATAACAAAAGTTAGATCAAAATTCAGTAGAACTAGGATTGGAGTAGATGTCAAGGCCGCCTTTAACTTCTGGAATGCATTGATAGCGTGATCAGTCCAGTGGAAGTTGTTTTTACGCAGCATAGCAGTGAGGGGGGCGACAATGATGCCGTAATTCTGCACAAACTTCTGATAATAACCTGTGAGCCATAGGAATCCACGCAACCCATGAATGGTGTTGGGCTTTGGCCATTCCAATACAACAGCAATTTTGGACTGATCCACCTACACTCCTTGGAAGAAATAATATGACCCAAATAGGAAATCTGAGATTGACCGAAGACACACTTCGACTGTTTGAGGACCAATTGGTTCTGTAATAGCAATTGAAAAACCAGCCGCAAATGGTGGATGTGTTCTGCCCAGGATTGACTGAAAACCAAAATATTGTCAAAAAAGACGAGTACAAATTTCTATAAGTAAAGTTGGAATACCTCATTCATTAGGGCCTGAAAAGTTGAGGGAGCATTGGATAATCCGAACGGCATCACCAGGAATTCAAAGTGTCCGTGGTGAGTGCGGAATGTTGTTTTCTCAATATCAGCAGGATGCATCCCCACCTAAAAGTAACCCGAAAGCATATCTAACTTTGAGAAGAAATTAGCTCCACCCAATTCCTCCAATAATTCATTGATAATCGGAATAGGGAATTTGTCTTTGATGGTTTTGGCGTTTAATTCTCTGTAATCAACACAAAGGTGCCAGGAACCATCAGCTTTGGGAACCAGAATCATCGGCGATGAGAATGGGGAATGGCTGGGACGAATGATTCCCTGCTGTAACATTGCAGCACATTGCTTTTCAATCTCATCCTTCTGACCATGAGGGTAACGGTATGGTCGAACTACCACAGGACTAGCTTCGGGGATTAGGGGAATACGATGATCACAAGATCTGCTAGGGGGCAGCCCAGTAGGAGCATTGAATAAGGAAGCAAATTTCGCCAATAATTTCTGGAGTTGGATGTCTGGGATAGATGAAATCTGCACGTTGTTTAGACTGAACCGTGGGAAGATTTTGAAGAAGTAATACCTTGCAATGTCACTAAGTGGCCCTGTTGATAAAAGCTCATGCTCATAACAGTGAAATCCCACATAATGGGTCTCAAGGTTCGAAGCCAATTAACTCCCAAAACCATATCAAAATTGCTTAAGGGTAAAATAAACAAATCAACCATGAAAGAATTAGACTTCTGAAGAACCAAAATTCCCTTGCAAATACCTAGGCTAGTAAGTTGCTCTCCATTGGCAATGTGTACCTTTAAACCATTTCGTTTGTTTACCACAGCATTCAGTTCCTCAACCTTTGCTGCAGAAACAAAACTGTGACTGTTGTCGGAGTCGATGAGGATCAAGACTTGCCCAAGCATCCAATTGCCTATCAACCTCATGGACTGAGGATTTTGAATTCCAGTAATGGCATTCAAAGAAATTTCTGGATCAGTTGTGAAATCCTCTACATCTTTTGTCTTTTCCAAATCAATCCAGAACAATTTCTTACATTGGTGGCCTCGAACAAACTGCTCATCACAATTAAAACAGAGTCCTTTCTTCCGCCTCTCCTCCATTTCACATGGGACAGCCTCCTCACTATTCAATTGGCGCGGTTGTCAGGTGGAATTACAGTGCAACGAGTATCTCTCGCAGCTGAAGAACGTGGAAACAGTTTGCGTTCATATAGCCGAGAAATGCTCATAGCATTAACCAAATCGGTGGGATGGTGAAGCTCCACTTCAATCGCAATGGAGTCTTGTAAACCACTGAGGTATAATTGGACCTTCAGGTGTTGAGTGAGAGTTCCAGCCCAGGACACAAGAGCCTCAAACTGATTCTGGTAGTCCGCAACAAACCCTGTTTGCTTCAGTTTAGCTAATTCACCAAGTTTGTTGTTGTTGATTGGAGGCCCAAAACAGAGGTTACATTGGTGAGAAAACTCAGCCCAAGAGGGATTCGAAATGTCCTCCAGCAATTGCATGTACCAAAGTTGAGCAATTCCTTCGAGATGGTATGAAGCGAAATTGACCATCTCTTCTTCCGGAGTTTGTTGGTACCGAAAGAAGTGTTTGCAACGGTAAAGCCATCCCAAAGGGTCATCTTTTCCATCATAGCAAGGAAAATCCAATTTTGTGAATTTCGGTACAAACGAGCTTCCTCCAGGTTTTTCAGAATTCGTGGTACCCGAAATTCCCTTATCTCTCCGTAAGCTTGCTGGACTTCCAGCGCTACTGGTTTGAAATCCTTTTTAGTGGATTCCCATTCTTGAGTTAGAGCATCAAATTTGGCGTGCAGTTCCTTGTTGGATTGTTGCTCAGCTAATAACAAGTTAAAGAGCTTAGCCAGCTGGTCTTGAACAGAATCTCCCATAACTGTTGGCTCTGATACCAAACTGTTATGGTCCCGGCTAACGGATCTAGTTATGGGTTGATGGGTAGTAGGAGGGGTTGGAGTTTGGGTGTTTGGGTTAGGGTGTTTCCTTGAGCGACCTATGGTGGAAGGCAAGAAAAGTCA